>JAHKKF010522156.1:5460-19999 GCA_019740295.1 Labeo calbasu
GATCATCTAAGTGTACTCAACTGTGCTATTTTGAGACACCATGAAGATGAACTAAAATGTGCTTTTAACATACTATCTTAGCAATATTTTAAAAATGTGTTTTGTTACCACTTCTAATACAGTTGAAACATTTCATAAACCTTTAAATTATACATTAAAATACACTTAATTATATAAAATATACAAATATATAATAAATATATACAAAGCGTATTTATAATGTATTGTTCACATATTTTCATAGATTAAATAATTAATTTCAAATGTATTGTAACTACACTATTACCGTAATTAGTAGCACTTTCTTCCTCATTAAATACACTTTAAGTACTTTATGCTAAAAGTATTCTTACTGTTAAAATTGGTACAACAGATTCTAAAATTACTCACTTCATAAAGCTGTTGCTTTTGATCTTTAATATATGAACTACTTGAAAGTTAGACATAATACATTTGATTAAAATAACAGTAAGTGTAACTCATGTAAATGTATACAACAATCCAGCACAGATATGGTATGTACACAAACAAACAAAACAGCATCACTTTCTTCAAAAACACTTTAATTTTTGTGACATACAACAATCAATCAAACATACAAAATAAAAAATTGCATTTGAAATACAAGTATGTTTATGGTATATTTGTATTACTACAAACATCCTCAAGTACATTTTAATACATTATACAAAAAACATAAATAAAAAAAATGCTATGGCAGAGCTATCTTACCCATTTGTAGAACATTTCAGTTATACCTGTATTACTGAAAAGTACAGAATTTTACATCAGTGAATAAATAAAAATTACAATGCAATTTTCTGAAAAAAAAATCCTGAAAAACAAAGCGCAGAAGTGATTAGCTGTGTGTGTGCAAAGACTGAAGATGATAAAGTTCAAGAAACAGAATGGGGAGGGATGGAGGGGGTTTTGGAGGTGGACGAGAAGATGGCGTAGGACTGGTGAGAGGCAGGTGATGGAAGGATGACGATGATGCCCTGGCGGCCTAGTTGGTGTTTGGCATGTAGATGCTGATAAAAAACACGGCAAAATCGAGGAGCCAAGATGTAGACGGTGTGGCTGCCGACATCTGGGGGCCGACCGATGGAGACAGAGCTGGTGGATCCGAAGGTGCTGATGAAGGGCCGATGGAGTGGAGCATCGTCACAGGTTCCGGAGACCTGGGCACAGCCACAGCAACGAGCATCGTTGGTGGAGCCAGAGTACCCGAGGACTGGGCGATGCTGGTGAGACAGAGGACTGGGGTGTACCCGATGGGGAAAAAGGAACCCACTGCAGCCAAAGAGGTGGAGGGTTGGAGAGCAGCAGAAAGCCTGCAAGTCTGTGGCAGAAGTAGAGTGACAACTAACTAAGGGGGAGCTGGTGGGACGAGGTCACTTCTTTGAGTACGACTTGCATTTTCTGCAAATAAGGGCTTGCAATTCAGACAATGGACTATTTGCCGACTGCTTTATCTGTGACTGCAGGATCTGTGAAAGGGAAAAAGAAGTGATATAAAAATAGCCAATAACAGTTTTGCATTCATGATTGAATATATGTTTTATAATTTGCATTGTTATTCATTAGAATTTTGTTGACATTTTTGACAATATCATCATCAAGCTTGACAAATGAGTGTCCATGCTTATCTGTCATCACTGTACAGCACTCTTGAGTTACACTGAACATAAGATTAGAAGAAGCCCAACAACAGCACTTACAGTGAATTCAAGTACAAACTCACTGATATCATTTGATAAATTATTATTAGCAGTTGTCCTAGTAGTCCTGGCATACAATATTTTGCACAAGTGCCTTGCTGCTTTACAAAAAATAAATAAATAACAGTTTTTAACATGAATGACTGAAAGGGAGCACAAATTAGACACATTGCTAACTTAATTTTGCAAATAAAATAATGTTAATGTTGTACATGTTATAATGACTAGTTAATTTTTTTTTCTGCCAATGCACGTGTCAAAAACATGACTGTCACAAATCTTACCTGAAGTCACAGTGAGGTTCCAAAAGCCAGACGCCATACACGCTTGCAGAAGCTGGTAAAAATTAGAACATACCGCTATATGTTATAATTAATTTCATACTTTCACCCAAAACAATTTCAGTTGTGTCATCACTCACCCTTCCTAAGTCCACTTCCAAAACAACAATTTACAAATAATTTACTCACCCTCTTGTCATCCAAGATGTTTATGTCTTTCTGTCTTTAGTCGTAAAGAAATTATGGTTTTTGAGGAAAACATTTCAGGATTTTTCTTCATATAATGGACTTCAATTGTGCCCCCAATTTTGAACTTCCGATATGTAGTTTAAATGCAGCTTCAAAGGACTCTAAACAATCCCAGCTGAGGAAGAAGGGTTTTATCTAGTGAAACGATCTGTCATTTTTTTTCGAAAAATATAAATTTGTATACTTTTTAAGCACAAAAGCTTGTGTAGCACAGGTTCTGGCATGCACGTTCACGACGTACTATTGAATCATGTTGAAAGGTCACGCGGAACGTAGGCGGATCTACAGACCCAGTTTTTCGCCATACTCTACCTTTTTTAGCCGGAGTACATAGACGATGAACTTAGACGTGATTCGTAGTAGTGATGGGAAGTTTGCATCATTTACCGACTTGGACCTTTGAGTCTCGTTCAGCAAAATGAACGAATCTTTTTTCAAGTCATTTCGTTAATTTTAGCAAAATCAGCGTCACGTGACAGACCCATAGGATGAACAAACGACAAACCCAAAGACTCGAAACAGGTGATCTAATTCCAGTACAGAACCTAATAGGATGCTGCGCATGCGCGACTGAACGAATCACTCCCCGAGACGACTTGATCTTCGCGAGCCACATTAAAGATTCGTTCAGAATGAACCGTGGACGTGCATCCAAGAGCCTGTACTACGCGAGCTTTTGTGCTTAATAAGTATAAAAAATGTTATTTTTTGAAAAAAAATGACTGATCGTTTCACTAGATAAGACCCTTCTTCCTCGGCTGGGATCGTTTAAAGTCCTTTGAAGCTGCATTTAAACTACATTTCGGAAGTTCAAAATCGGGGATCACAATTAATGCTTTCCTCAAAAACCATAATTTCTTTACGACTGAAGACAGAAAGACATATACATCTTGGATGACAAGGAGGTGAGTAAATTATTTGTAAATTGTTGTTTTGAAAGTGGACTTTTCCTTTAAGATGCTCCAAAACATCTAAGACTTTCGTTCATCTTTGAAAGAAAAGCTGAGGTATTTGAATGAAATCTGACAGATTTATGTCCCTCCGATGATAAAAGACGATTCACCACAGATGTTCACGTTTCAAAAAGTTCATCGCAAAAAACATTGCCAATGTAATCCATATGAATTGCGTGGTTTCCTCCAAGTGCCCAAAAGAGACACAATCGGTCTATATTATACCGTTTAAATTTATACTTATATTCACATTCCAGGGACATTTGCACGCACATCATATTTGATATACGAATTACGAAGTTATCTGGTGCGTGTATATTGTAAATGTTAAAAATGTTTTTTCAAAATATTGTTCTTTTCCAAATATTAAAATTAATACATCTAAAACATAAAACATATAAAATGTTTTGCAGTAGGCCTACACATGGTTATAATGTACATTAAAGAGGAATTATGACTGCACACTCACTTAAGTATTTTCTTTTATTATGATGAGTGTGCAGTTATAATTCTTCTTTAAGTTTGTTCTCCTAACTGGCACTTCTATATGTGTGCATTTGCTTTATGACTATATGATGTTATAATGTGCATTAAACAATAATTCTATGTTCTTACACAAAGTACACATAAAATATACTTTAAGTAAGAGTAACAGTTTGTTTTATGTAGATACACTAAAAGGTCAGTAAAATTATGCTTGAGTGTAGTATATTCCTTAAAAGTGTAAGTAAGCATATATTAAAAACAAAAGTACTTCTAGTATACTTTTTAGTAATAATTAATAATTAAAATACAATTCAATATATTTAGTAAACTTTAAATAAGCGTCTTGGGAATACTATTTTTTTTTATATAAAATCAATCTAATTTAAACTTAGGATAAATTTATCTTAGTACACTTAAATTCAATTTAAGCATTTCTGCTAATTAGTGTATTTATATTAAGCGTGCTTAAATAGCACATTTGGGAAAATGTACATACATTTGAAATAAAATCAATTTAATTTAAACTTAGGATAACTATCTAAGTGTACTAACATTGAACTATTTTTTTTTTAAAGTATTCAAACCATATTTTTAAGAAACACACTAATAAAACTCTTTTGCAGTAGCACACTTTACTGCTATGTACTAAAAATCAATTTAAATAGCAGTGGTATTTAGTATACTTTCGCAATTGCACTAAAGTACTACTTAAGTAGAAGTGTACTTTTTAACTAGTGTATTTATAGTGTATAATTTTTTACAATTTTATTTATTAAGATTGTACTACAAATGTACTTTCTTGTATTTAAGTATTTTTTTTTTAGAGCACATGGACTTGCTGTCCTAGAGATACTATGTGATTACAAACAGTTTATACCTTTTTGATAACACAGATATCAAAGACTCTCTGAAACCCAGAGGTTCTAGATGTACCCTCCAGATGCCCTCTGAGCTGTGTTAATGAATTAACCATTAATTCATGTGGGAGGAGAATCCTCCCATGCCTTAAATAAAACGTGGTGCAGATGTCAGTTTCACTCATCTCATTCTGGCATCGCTGAAGCATGGGAAAGGGTTTCAACATCAGTAAAACTGTCGGGATAGTAGGGATTGTGTTAGCGGCTGTAGCGCTATCCACAATCACTGCTCTCCCGGCACCACTAGCATCACTTCCGACAACAGCACCATCCAATGAACCATGGGACCAGTGGCGCCTTCCTCAGACTCTTAGTCCACAAACCTACGATATCACTCTATGGCCAAGACTAGAGCCAGATTCAACCGGACTCTACATCTTCACAGGGATGTCCAGCGTGGTCTTTAGATGTGTGAATGAGACAGACCTCATCCTCATTCACTCCAATAAGCTGAACATGACAAAGCTACCCATCTTGACGGCACTTGGAGGCAAGCCAGCTCCTGCCATTGCATCAATTGTGATGCACCCTGAAAAGCAGTATATGGCGATTCATCTGAAAGAGAAATTAATTGCTGGGGAAAACTACAAGTTCTACACAGAATTTATAGGCGAGCTTGCGGATGACTTGGGAGGCTTCTACAGAAGTGAATACTATGAGAATGGAGTCAAAAAGTAAGAGTTTTTTGGTCTTGTCAGTTCCTCCTATTCTACAAAAGGCCTTTCATACATAGTTAAATCTCCTTGTTCTTTTTTAGAGTGGTCGCCACAACCCAGATGCAGGCAACAGATGCCAGGAAGGCATTCCCTTGCTTTGATGAACCTGCAATGAAAGCAATATTCCACATCACTCTTTACCATGATCCAGCAACCGTAGCCCTCTCCAATGGTGTTGTGACAGGTAAATGAATACTTTATTCTGTACAGGAGCAGTGTTGGGGAAACTGCTTTGCAAGTGTAGCTTGTCAAAGGATTTGAGTTCATGAATGATTTATGTGAACCATTTAAATAAATTCCCATTACGAACTGATTCACCAGAGTGAATCAAACTTTTCAAGGATAAATATGATTGAGACAACAAAGTTCAAGATGAATCGATTCACTAGAACCTCCTACACTTTTACGCATTTAATGTTTCATCAGTCAATGTCTCTTTTTGACTTTCAGACAAGGTTGACATCATAGTGGATGGTATTCTTGTAACCAGAACAACATTTGCACCAACAGAAGTAATGTCGACATATTTGTTGGCATTTATTGTCAGCGATTTTGGCTACATTGAACAAAACATTGACAATCTGCAGGTAACTTATACTTGAAACCTACTGTCTTAAGTCCTACCTAATTTAGTGAAGATTAGAAAACAGCATGTTGTTATCTACTAAAACACTCCATTCTATAATTTATACAAACAGGTTCGAATTTTTGCCCGTCAAGAAGCCATAAATGCAGGACAAGGGCAGTACGCGCTCAGTGTGACTGGACCAATTCTCAAATTCTTTGAGAAGTATTACAATGTCCCCTATCCTCTGCCCAAATCAGGTAAGAACCTATAATTCAATTGTTCTTTTATCGAAATTACAATTTAAGTAAGATTAGGTTAATACTTAAACCTTTTAGGCAGTTCTTAGATGTTTTACTCATTCCTCAAAATATTGCACAGATCAAATCGCTCTGCCAGACTTCGGCGCGGGTGCAATGGAAAACTGGGGCTTAATCACATACAGAGAGACGTCTCTGCTGTATGATGAAGAAATATCTTCAAATGGAAACAAAGAGAGAGTCGTTACTGTTATTGCCCATGAACTTGCCCATCAGGTATAATCTGGAGTCCTTCTTTATAATTTGAACCCTCAAATGAAAATGCCTTACAGAAGTTACTTTTATCAACTTCACAACAGTACAGTTTACAACCTCGTTTACAACCTTCATCTTTTTCTTTTTAGTGGTTTGGAAACCTTGTGACTATTAGGTGGTGGAACGATCTGTGGCTCAATGAAGGTTTTGCAACTTACGTAGAATATCTTGGGGCTGATAACGCTGAGCCGAATTGGAACATTGTGAGTGTTTGAAGCAAAAAACACAGAAATAAATGGTAAAGGAGATGAAATCATAACTTACTCTTCTATTGTAATCCTACAGAAAGATCTCATCGTTCTTAATGATTTGCACCGAGTTTTCGCGATAGACGCACTGGCCACATCTCACCCCCTGTCATCTAAAGAAGAGGAGGTTCTAACACCAGAGCAAATTAATGAACTGTTTGATTCAATCACCTACAGTAAGGTAGTGTGGGAACTGTTTGCTACGTTGACTATGTATAATAATGAAGAACATACACACTACATGTGGTTTGTCTGGTAATGTGGAGTCTCTTCCTCTAGGGGGCATCAGTACTTAGGATGTTATCGTCTTTCCTGACTGAGGCAGTGTTTACTCAAGGCCTCCAGGTAAGAACTTTTTGTACATTATTCCTTGTACTGTAAAATTGTAATTTAATATGGAGAATGCTTTTATTCACAACCAACTTGTTTCAACAGACTTATCTGGATCATTTCAAATTCGACAACACTGTGTACACAGACCTTTGGGACCATCTTCAAAGGGTATGTTGCATTTAAACAATGCTGTTCAGCCATGTCATTATCTGATTTGTTGCCACGTTTGTTGCTCATATCTGAAATATTTTAGGCTGTGGACAACACTGGGACCAGTCTTCCTAAACCTGTCCGAGACATTATGGACCGCTGGATTCTTCAAATGGGCTTCCCTGTGGTTACTATTAACACTACAACTGGCCAGATCACGCAGGAGCACTTCCTCCTGGACCCTGAAACTAAACCAGACAGGCCATCAGAATTTAAGTATGTCAAAAAGTATTTAAAAAACAAACAATTTTTCACAAACCACCTAATACTTTATGATTGATTGGATGGTGGTTGATTGGATGGAGGCAGACTAAATATATGCACAGTAAATTGTTCACAATTACATCAATAACATAAGTTCTGTTAAAATGTGGAATTACTATATCACAATGTTCTTGATTTTTTCAGTTATGAGTGGTTTGTACCAATTTCATGGACAAAGAAAAATGCAGCACAACCCCAATACTGGCTGCTACAGAAAACTGGTGAGTTTAAAGATGATGGTGACAGTAAAGTTCACAGTTATATTTACTGTAGAAGTGATCTTCTAAAAATGACAATTCTGTCATTACATTTTCAAGTCGTTCCAAATCCCTAGACTTTGTTTCTAATGTGGAACTCCAAAGGAGTCTAGCAGAATGCTCAAACTGTTCCACTCCATGAAATGACAATAAATGGACACCTGGGGTTTTTAAGCCCAAAAAAGCAAAATAAATGACTCCATACTATTTGTATACCATATTCCAAATCTTCTGAAAGCAAATGATGCCATTATGATGAGTAAATGATGACAGATTTTACTTTTTTGGTGAACTGTGCTTGTAATTATATTCACAAAAATCATTGAATGTTAACAAAGGACAATACTGTATTTGTTTTAACAATTCCACGTATTTCCGCTCTACATTTTTAATTTAGAACTCTCGGATCAAATGAAAACAAGTGGTGATGAGTGGGTTTTGGCCAACATCAATGTGACAGGATACTACAGGGTTAACTATGATAATGCAAACTGGCAACGCCTACTTAATGTACTCCAGACTTCAAAACAGGTAAGAAGAATAACATTTATTAAAATAGAAGGGAATATTGTTAAAGATACTAATAGCAAGTTTTGGATTGTTAGGATTGCTTTTCATTCTGCAAAATTACTGATTACTATTCAATTACTATTCATTTCATTTAGAGCATTCCAGTTATTAACCGGGCACAGATAATTGATGATGCTTTTAACCTGGCCAAGTAAGACCTGAACTTCATTCTTCAAAGTTACGACTGTAATTTCTATTTAGTCCAAATGCTAAAAAGCATCTTTTCCCTTTACAGAGCAGGAATTGTTGAAACAACATTGGCTCTAAGAACCACACTGTTCCTAGCCTTTGAAACCGAGTTCATGCCGTGGGAGTCTGCTCTCAATAACCTGGACTACTTTTACCTCATGTTTGATCGCACAGAGGTGTACGGCCCCATGCAGGCAAGTTTGTCTCTGAATATTTCATAATGTCAACTCACCTGGGCTTGAATACTAACATCACAATATTTCATACCTACAGACCTATGTTGGAAATCAGGTGAAAAATTTGTTTAATTACTTCAGAAATGTTACAAATTGGGAGGATGTGCCTCCAGGACATACTGACCAGTAAGTCACGTAAATATACAGTAGCGACAATAAATGCTCAGATTTTGCTCTCAAGCATCTAATCATTGTATTCATGTCTTTGTATCTGCAGATATAATCAAGTAAATGCACTCAGAGTTGCCTGCAGGACTGGCCTTGAAGAATGTACGACTCTAGTCAAAACTTGGTTTCAACAGTGGATGGACAATCCAACTGTCAACCCGTGAGTTTCACTCAATAGAAATCTTAGAGAGTACATAAGGATGTTTCCTGATGCAGATTATTTACTTTTTAGTTTTATCAGATCATTGTTATTATTATAAATGCTGCTGATGTTTAAAGTTGCCCCAAAAAGTATTTGGATATTTTAGCTGCACTTAAAATGTCTGAATAATACTGCATTAGATAAACTTGTTTCATGAGTCCTTGCCGTATTTTGTACTTTTGTAGATTGTAGGCTTACTATCTTAAATTAATAGATTACCATTTAACTTTTATTTTTAATTTTCTCACTGCTTTAGTATTAAGGCCAACTTGAGGTCTACAGTGTACTGCAGTGCCATTGCTGCAGGTGGTGAGAAGGAGTGGGACTTTGCTTGGCAGGAGTTTGAAAAAGCCACTGTTGCCTCAGAGAAAGATAAACTGAGAGCTGCTATGGCATGTGCCACCGAGCCCTGGTTACTGAACAGGTGAGCTGCGGATTACTGCTGACAAATGCATACAGCTCTCATTGTTTATAACTAAATACATGTGCTTCGATTTATGTCGTAGGTATCTTGAATACACTTTGGATCCAAACAAAATTCGGAAACAAGATGCCACCTCTACCATCACCAGCATTGCAAGCAATGTGGTCGGCCAACCGTTGGCCTGGGATTTTGTTAGAGCCAACTGGGAGTACATTTTCACTCAGTAAGAAAAAATACCGGTGGACTGTGTTATTATTTGCTTAGAAATACAGATAGACAGTTTTCTATAACTGAATATTCACTTCTGTAACTTTACATTTAGGTATGGAGGTGGATCGTTCTCTTTCTCCAATCTGATCAATGGCGTCACAAAGAGATTCTCAACTCCGTTTGAATTGGAACAGGTATGTGATCTTCTCTAGGACTGCTTTATTCATTTGACATCTTGTACAGCAGATATGCATATGAATGTTTCTTAATCTACTTCCCTGTTTTAAAAATGCAGCTTCTACAGTTCAAGAATGACAACGCTCACATAGGTTTTGGATCAGGAACCCTAGCCCTTGAACAATCAATTGAGAGGACTCAGGCCAACATCAAATGGGTTGAAAAGAACAAACAAGCAGTCCTAGAATGGTTCAATAATCCGTCACGACGCTGAAAGATGCCCATGCTGTAGTTTGTCCGCTCTGAGGAGGAGAGGAACCGGAACATTGTTTTGCTTTGCCAAGATGAGCATTAAAGAAAATTATTATTTATTATTGATGATGTTGTAAATTCCAATATTTCCAGAGCTGCTTTCTTCCTGTGATGTATGGCATACAAATATCTTTCTTTAATATGTTGTCTAATGAAAATAAAAACCTCAATCCACGAACTAATTTGTATTTTTCTAGCCATTTTTCAACTTTAGTACTATTTTACAGTATCCTACAGATGGTAAACAATAACCATTATTTTTGCTGGTCATTATCAGACATGACCAGCAGTTTTCCAGATTTAAATTGTTGGCTGTTTCTCAGTTCTGAGAATGCAAAGAACTTATGCAAAGAAAGAACTTACTTATGTTCTCGTGAAGGACTGGTCTTGCCAGACTACCTTGAAAGAATGAACTCAGAAGGATGTGAGAACACTGTGATGAGTTGTGATCTTGCTGATCAACTGACAGTCCAGGCACGTTATAAGGAGAGACAGCAGCACACGATACGCAATAAATAACACATAATGTAACAAAATCCTCTGCCTCACGTATGCATTAGTCAAACTTTTCCAGACTTGCATAGAAATGCATGCACAGAAAGTTTTTAGTTAGGCAGCATCCCGTAGCAGAGTAATAACAGATCTTTCCCTGGCTTTGTTGAATCCTAGAAAGTCTGTTTTTCCTTGTGTGGTATTGCTGTTTGTTTATAGTTCCATAAGTAAAAACATTTTTTATAATTGAAGATGTGTTTCAGAGTATGTCATCATGTAATTCATTTGTTTTTACCTTAGGACAATTATTGCGTCAGTATAAATACAGTAGCCATAATGTTCACATATTCGATGAATCATACCCCCACGGTAGAGATTGCGGTGTGGTCGAGGGGTGGGGGGCATTGCAGGGGTTGATTGGCTGGTTGTCCTCGGTAGAAATTGCGGCCCAGGGGCACCTAGTTAAGACTGAAAGGGCACTTCAGCCACGAGCAGCTGAACCTGAATGACCATTCTTGGTGGACCATTCTTAGTCTACCACTGCTGGGAATCCTGCTCAGATTCAGACAGTATGCAGTTGCGCTAAGTGGAAACATATGAACCATGTTTCAACAGATCAGACTGCTACCTGAAGACCAGCCACTGGTTTGATTTCTCTGGAGAGACATGGAAAGAGATCGTATCTCAACATGAGGTAATGAAGACGTAGTTGACTCTGTCCGGTAGTTGGGCAATGAAGAGGTAGTTGAGTCTGTCCGGTAGTCTTTCTATGTGGACAACTGCTTACAGTCAATTTAGCCTCAGCATTAGGCTAAGAAACTCAATGACAAAATGAGAACATTTTTGGTGACTGTTTGTGATAAGGCAGTGGGCTAGCAATGTTCCTAATGTAATTGCTCATCTAACCACCAAAGCGAAATCAGCGGGCTGTGAACTGTGGTTGTCAGCAAGTAAAACCGATTAACAAACTGAGTCAACACATGGCTTGATGTGGCAATGTTCACAAGAGACTTTAGGTTACAAACACAGACAGTGAAACCTCAATGAGAACTGTCCATCGCATCCTGGCAAGCCAGTATGACCCATTCGGATACATCATCCCTGTTACTAGATGAGCAAAATTCATGGTTCAAACACTACGGAAAAGGGTTGGAAGCTGGGATGAACCTTTACCAGCTCACCTCAGCTCAGAATGGCAGGCTTAGGAAGAATAGCTTCCTAACCTACAAAGAGTAACACTGCCTAGGAGTTACACACCAACATGCAACAACTCCTCAACTATCAATATGCATGACTTAAGTGATGCTTCTGAAAAAGCATATGGCTCTGTGGTATATCCCACAAATTGGTCCTTCGAGTCAGATCGGGACATCAGCTGTGCTATGGCTACATCCAGAGATCACTGAGGGAAAACAAGTGCCAGATCCTTGTCCAAGTTGTACTCGGTGGGTGCCCACCTGCTTGGTGGATAATGTGCTTGATTATCCACCTCTGGGGCATAGTCATCTTTCACCAGCAGATGGCGCTGAAAGAATACCGCATGTAAGCCAGGATCCTTATAGGAGCTATAACTTCTGCTCCCAGGGAACAGCTGATTAAAGTCCCTTGCTCCAGCATTAGACCCTGATCTGGGCCTGATTACAGTTGGTGGTAGATTACGCTATGCTGTAACTACCAGAGGATGCATTTCACCCTATTGTGCTGGCACCAGAACATTCCATAGCAAAACTGTTAATCCAAGATTTTGATAACCGTCTGATGCACACAGGTCCTGAAAGAGTTTTTGCTGAGTTAAGACAAGCCTATTGGGTTCTCAGAGGCCGCCAGATAGGCATGAGACCTTTGCTGAATCTAAGTGCTACATGCGATAACGGTGGTGCAGGTCTTTCAGTCTAAGCTCCTGCAAGCCATGGACGGAGGCAGCATCTCAGTGGAAGCCATGAAAGACCTGCATGCGAAGACGGATTTCGCGCTGAGATTATCTTACTATAGGGAGATGAGCGGGATCCTCTTAAAAAGAGCTGTTTCCTCCTTATACTATAGATACTGCATTGTTTGCCCTGCCTCAGAGCAGTGCAGAGCCATGATCTGTGCCTGTTATGGCAATCCAGTGTCACTGGGCCAACAGCCCCTCACTGCCTCCAGCGGTGGGTGAGCATCAGCCAACTTTCCCTCCACAAGTCATTTTCCTACCAGCGAGTTCAACCTTGCAAGGCGCCAGTCAATGCATACAGCCGCTATGACATGTGGAGAGCTATTGCAAGCATTTCACATTGGCTGTTGCACATAATACAACACAGGTATTCTCTCCAGTTCAGATGCAGTTTACCCCGTTTCAAAGGTATGGTTCCATCCCTGATGTTGCCTTAAAATGCCCCAGCTCTGAGACAGGAAGTTCTTAATCTGCTCACAAAAGGAGCGATAAAAACGGGTCCCTCTGAGTGAGCACCAGAGCCGGTTTTACAGCTGTTATTTTGTGGTGCCTAAGAGATGGGGGACTCCATCCAATATTGGACCTGAGGCCCATCAACCAAGTGCTTCAAAAGCACGTGTTCAGGATGAAGATCCTGAAGCAAATCCTGAAGCAAATTCATCACAGCGACTAGTTTGCATTTATAGATCTTAAGGATGCATACTTCCATATTCAGATTGTGATGCATCACAGATGCTTCCAGAGATTCCCGTTCGAGGGCACTGCATACCAGTATTTAGTTTCTCCCATTCGGGCTGGCTTTAGCCCCGCACACATTCTCAAAGTGCATAGATTCAAAGTGCAACGTTTTACCCTTGCAGAGCGAGCGGTATGCACATTCTAAATTATCTGGATGACTGGCTGATTTTAGCCCATTCAAGATATGTGCTTATCAGTCATATAGACACACTGCTTCACCATCTGAAGTCCCTAGGACATATCTGGGTGTGTGTTTTGACTCGGTAAACATGCAAGCTTGCCTCTCTCAAGATGATGTACCAAATACTGAATAATTTACCAAAAAAGTTAGTATATTATTTTTATTTTATGCAAAACAAACATATTTCCAGTGTTTCACTTGTAATGTTAACAGCAGTGTCGCTTTTCACATCAGAAGGGTTCTGGTACCTTTTTCTGATGGTCTGCTGGATCACCATCATAACGGTGAAAACATTAACTAATTTAAGTCTACCTATATTAACCAACACAAACTTTACTTAAACCAACAAACATTCTCCACTGCCTCCTAACATAGGTTAGCTCATCAGGCATGGTAACAGCAGCAAACTAACATGAAATACGTAGGGAAAAGTGACTTAGGCAACATCATTGTTTAAGTGTGATTTTAAGCAGTTTGACAGTCATAACATGAGTAATTAAGGGGGAACATAATTCAGTCTAGCATATAAGGGAAAGGTTATATGTACAGTAAGTCGGTTTTCTCTTTCTGGTAATTGCTTGTTTGATTATAGCACCACTGTAAAATCCATTCATGATATAAATTTGCACTACACTGTATTTGTTAATTATCTAATAAATAATAATGTTTTATGAGTGGAAGAAATTACTCAGAAATGACTATGTATGGCTTTACAAATTGTCATATTTGTTTCCGAGTATGCCATGTGCAGTGTTGGGGAAAGTTACTTTTAAAAGTAATGCATTACAATTTTGCATTACTCCCTGAAAAAGTAACTAATTATGTTACTTAGTTACTTTTAGGGATGCACCGAAACGTATCGGCCGAAATGCTTGCGCGTTTTGTCAGTAAAGCCGGTTCTGTAATCAGCGGTAAATGCCATCAGGTGCGTG
>JAHKKF010522157.1:7231-18825 GCA_019740295.1 Labeo calbasu
ATTAGAAGGGTTATATTGAGCTATTAAGATTTTGCTTGCATCTACATTGTAAATATATTTTTAGCTATTTTATTATTTTTTTTCAGAGGTAAATCAATAACAATTATATTTTTAACAATACTTTAGGTGTAATTTATAAGATTTGTTGTATTCTGAATAAAATTTTTCTTTGTAAAAGGCAAAAAGTTGATCATACTGATTTTAAAGGTAAGGATTCATTAGTTTGATTAAACATTGAGCCAAAAACGATTATTACATCTTAGTTGATAATTACTTTAAATACTTTATTTTTGACAAAACGTTCTGTGTTCCGTGACTGCACATTTTTGGTAATAACAGTAATGCTTTGGTAGCGACCACATCACATTACAGAATTTTAAGTTGCACACTAAAATACTACTAAAATATACTAAACACAAATAACTGTACTAAAATTTTGTTTATTTCCACCAAATATGAGTATTAGGCGTTCCCTATCGTCACTACCGAAACAATGATGACATGTTTCGGTCGTGACTGTTTTGGTAGTGACAATTTTATGGAATAACACCCAAAAAAACAGAGATGTCACTACCAAAACTTCACCAAATGTTTCAGTAATGACAATTTTAGATATTTTTAAACCTAGCTGAAAGATGCTAATCAGCACATGGTTAGCCATCACCATTCTGAACAGTGGTACACATACAAAATCAAAATGTTATGGAATAACTCCCCAAAAAGTGTGCTTAATTGCAGAAAAAAGGTGTTCGGCAGCTACGCACAAATTTTTCATACTTTTGAACATTTACCTCAAAATGATTGGGCCTATGTACTCACCATGTAGCTATGAGAGAGAGTGACACATAAATATTTCCTGATCATAAATGTAGGGGTGTAGTTAAAATCAGTCTCAGCCAATGGACTAAAACACACTGTTTCGGTAGTGACATGAAAATGCGTTACAAATTCTTTTTAACACAAAGTTTCATAATTTACACATAATACACATTTTTTTTTTACTTTTTAAAAGAGGCAAAAAGATACTGAAGATATTGAAATTTAGGGGTTAGGGTTCAGGACAGCCACCTCCCAGTTGAAAGTACCTAATAAATGATGATTTTACATATATTACGCTTACTAATAATCTAAATATTATTGTAGGTTTCAATAGATCTTAGTAAACACCTAATACATAAATGCTTTTTAAATGTGTTTTTTGGTTGTGGGACAGCTGTTTGGACCAATTCTGTAGAATAGCCCTTATACATCAAAGAACCGCATTCTGGAACTATTTTGTTCCATTTGTACATGTGGTCAATCAAAGTGAAACTGCTATAAATACTGCAAAATCCAATGTTAAAAATAAAAATCTATTTAATTAGGGATGCACTGATGTATCGGCCAATAAAGCATCTGTCTAGATGGACAATTGTTTAAAAACACCTGACAATCGGGCTGATTATATCCTGTAAACCACAAGAGGTGGAAAAATGTGTAAAACGAGCAACTTCTATGTAGAAAATGTCTCAGTCAGTGTTTCAACTAGAGAAAGACATCAATAAATAGCTTGTGAACAATGTCACTTAACATTGCATTTACCTCAGGAACATTATCCAGTGTTTCTAGTTGGTTAGTTATGTGCAGTGCATTTACCTGCTTTGAGCTCTTTTCTTTAACTCTTTAGCTTTGACCCTCTTCATCAAGTCCTCAAGTTTCCTACTGGGCTCAGTTTGGAGGCCAAGCTCACTTTCATCTTCTGGAGGGCTTACAATGTCACAGAAGAACAGAGAAACGTCAAAACCACCTGGTTTTGTAAGGTGCATCAAGTCTATAACCACACCTGAGAAAGAACAGAACATGTTACAAAATGTCCATTATTCATTAAACTGTATTTTTTGCTTCTAATCAGCCTACCTGTCTCTTTAAGGTCAGCAGCTTTTGTACGAGCCTGTCTGTCTTTAGCATTGTCTCCTTTGTGAGGGTTATCCCTGCAAGTGAAGATCATCAGGCGCTTGTGTGACAGTCTCAACTTGATGTCACTGTATAGGTTGGAGCAGCACCACAGAGCCTCTCCAAGGGATGTTTCTCCACTGCCCATGGTCTTTTCAGCCACTTGAGCTCCTTTCTCACCCAGCAGTTTATCAATATCCTGTACACGCTGGGCTCCTGATAAGGGAATCAGTACATGCAATAAATTGACCATCATATATGCAATCTGAAAAGCACAGAGTTAGTTACCCACCAGGTGAATCCAAGTCATGGTAGACATAGATATGCTTGAAAGAGTTTCTTGGGTTCTTGCTCTGCTCAGTCCCATAGAACACCAAAGCGACCAAGTCTTTGTCACTGCTTATGATCTTACTAGTGTACACAGTACGCACACACTAGATAGGGAAATAATGTATTTTAGATTTGAACAGGACCAAAACACAAGAATAGATTCTGAAAATAAAAGATAATGAATGAAAAAATGTGACTCACCTGCATAGTCATGTCAAAATTTGATGGCTCTCCATCCTCACCCTTGACGAACATCTCTTTGGATGCATCAACCAAAAACACCAGACTGTCGCGACCGCTGATTTTGTAATCACCTGTTAATTAAAAAGTAATAAGGAATTTATATTTAATCACATCTTAAACTCATGTAAGTAAATTTAATAGATTACAAAGAGTGCAACTTATATCAAAAAGGGCGATTAATGCAGTTCACGTTAGCTGTGCTAACCTCCAGAATCCTCTTCATCCTCTTCAACCTCATCGTCTTCGTTTTGATAGTATTCTCTCCACTCTGCCATTACTGTTCGCTTCTTCTAATAACCGTTTTAGGGTTGTTTTCAATTAAAGTTGGAAAAAAACCCCAAACTTTCTTCAATTTAAGATTTGGCACTTTTCTCTTTTCTGGAAGAGAACTTTGTATCCCGATACAACCGCGCATGCATCCAGTCAGTGCGCCACAATTTGAGTGACAGCTCCACTAGCGTATCAGAGACGTCTATTGAACGGCAAGAACCAATGGCGAGACAAGAGCGGAGTGACTGGTTAATCCATGCAGGAGGAAGTAAACAAACGTTTCTGTGAGCCGCGTTAACATTTTAACAAAGTACACATTTTTTACTATTTATAATGGTACTCTGATCTTTTTTTTATTTTTATTTATTTTTTAAATAATAAAAATAATAATATTTGCAATTATAAATTAAGGAGGTTTTTATAAAAGTGGCAGTGAACGAATCTTTCATTTCACTCGGATCTTTTCTTTGATTCGATTCACACGGTTCCCACATAAAAATCTGAACAATTTGTCCACGAATTAAACTGATTCACAGCGATTCTCGAGTAAACTGAGAAACTTGCCAGACTTGTAATGCATTTGGAGTCAGGATTTGACCGATTGGACAAAAAGTAAAAGCAAATTGGTTCTAATGACTGCACAACTGAAACAAATTTAACAAATTAAATTACACTAAACACCATTATTAATCAAACCTATTTGAATTACTAATGAAATAGTATTTGATATATCAATATGTGCCATATATAGCTTTATTTAAGTTTTAAAGCATGTTTATGGGATGCTGGGATGTCAGAGACCCGAGCTGGGTAGACTACTTACAAACTAATCCGTTACAAATTACAAATCACATGACCAAAATTGTGGTTAGTAACATAATCCATTACATTACACTTTTTAGGTAATATAATCAGACTATTTTTTGATACTTTTAGATTACTTTTAACCTAACTCGTTTTTTAAATAGGATAATATTGTACCATATTGACATAAAAATACAAAGAGTAAGAAAATATATGCCATATGTTGTTATTAACAATGTAATGTGCGTTAAACATTATATTACGTCAAGGTTTCCCAATTAAGTTTGTGAAGGAACTGCAGGGGGTTTATGAGCTTAATGAGAAACTAATAATTAATTAAATCTTTAAAAATGTTAAATGAAAATACATAATTTTAAAGAAAAAAAAAACCTTACTACACCTGCATGTCATGTGACCATAACCAAGGTTAGAGAACCAATGAACATCCTAAATATTTATTTTAAAATCTCAGGGGTACTTTAAGAAAACATATTAGGTGAAAGAGGATCAGATGACAAAAATGTTTTTGAATTTGTGCATTTTAATGTGTCTGAAAAACAAAAGCCTTCCAAATGGTTAAATATCCTACAGAGTGATAATAAAATTCAGTGTGTTTATCATTAGTTGATGCAATGTTGAAACACATCTTAAAAATTAGTAAAATTAGTAAATTAGTGATCTGAATAATGACTGATCTTTGTGTGAATGTTTACAAAACCTGAAGACTTTCTGAATGTATATAGTAAGGCTATTTTAGAAAGGAAAACTTAAAAGATGGAAAGAGGAATTAGGCAGAATCAGTAATTTCTTAATAATTTATTGCTATTGTGTAAATAATATGTAATCATGTGATCCATAAAAAGTCACTGTAGTCTGATTACAAGTATTTTAAAATGTAATTTAATATAATTACAAGTACATACTTTTTGGAATCTGATTTTGTAATCCAGATTACATGTAATCAGTTACTATTCAGATCTGTCAGGGACTACTTAATGAGGTAGGAGTCGCTAAATCGGGATTTTGAACCGGTTTATTGAAATGAACTGTTCAAACGAACCGAATCCCGAACATGACTCCGCTTACCAGTTGATTCTATGGTGGGTATGATCACCGTCATGCTTGGTTTTATAAAATTCGCCATCTAGCGTTTTGGAGGATATTACAGATGTTTAGCAGATGTATCTGAACTGCCATTGGTCCCAAGTATGAATAAGCACATTTGTCATAACCGGTATCGAAATAGCTTGAGTCACTGTGACGAGGCGGACGTGAACGCGGCGGCGGATTTGTCAACAACCCGTGGTATATTATTGGTATATTATTTTAATGAAATAATTTACAACGAATGCGTTACTCGTGTTAATGTTTAATGCGATTATGGAAATGTGAAGCAGCAAAACAGTGAAGTCTGCGTTTCCGAGTTCAATCAGAGCGAGAAACTCAAGCTACGTTTCAGTTTGCTAGCTGTAGAGTTGCGTTTTTGTTTGTAAACACACGTTTGTATAAAGTCGTAGCGATGGCTGATGGAAGTTCTTACAATGTGAAGTTGTACATTTATGACGTGTCAAAAGGACTGGCCCGCCAGCTGAGTCCCATGATGTTAGGTGAGTTCTGCAGCTAGACGGCTAAATTTGTTCAGGAAAGTTAGTGATGCTTCTAGAATAGAGATGTATTCATTCTGCAGAAAAATAACATTTTAATGTCACCTTTGGAAATATGTAATAAAATTACTGATTGCAATTCTTATATATCTAATTTGACAGGAAAGCAAGTCGAGGGAATATGGTGAGTATTTTAAAATTATTATTATTATTATTATTTTATTATTATTATTGTTTTTTTTTTTTAAAAAGCAGAATTAAATATACAGTGGGGTCCAAAGGGCTGAGACTAGTGGAAATGCTTAAATTTTGTTTAAATTTAATCAACAACTGAATTTACCATGTCTGTATCTTAATGTATTATTCTTGGTTACTTAATGAAGGCACACCTCTATAGTGATTTATGGGGAGGAGTTTTTCTTCGGAGGAGGAGGCATTACAAGCTGCTTTCCGGTAAGAGATGATCAAAGGATATTTATGAGGCATTTGTTTCACAAAATATCTGAAAAGTAAAGATTGTTATGTATGTTAGAGACATCAAATATGGCCTAATAACCCATCATAATGATGAATTAATGTCATGTTTTAGGGTGGTACTATTCTAGGTGTGCCTGATTCCACAGTGGACCTTGGAAACACAGAAGTTCCCCAGGAACTTTTTCAGGAATATCTGTCTTCACTCAGGGAGTCCACTTACAGGTCAGTATATCTTTCTTTGATTTTTGCATTTAACAGGAAACTGTATACACTCCCAGTCAAAAGTTTTTGATTTTTAATGTTTTTTAAAAAAGTCTCTTCTGCTCACCAAGCCTGCATTTATATGATCCAGAGTGCAGCAAAAAGTCAAATTTTGAAATATTTTTACTGTTTAAAATAACTGTTTTCTACTTGAATGTATTTTAAAATGTAACTTATTCCTGTGATTTCAAAGCTGAATTTTTAGCATCATTACTCCAATCACATGATCCTTCATAAATCATTCTATTATTCTGATTTGCTGCTCAAAAACATTTATTATTATTATATTGAAAGCAGCTGAGTAGAATTTTTTCAGGTTCTCCTTATGAATAAAAAGGTCAGAAGAACAGCATTTATCTGAAACAAAAATCTTTTGTAACGTTATGTCTTTATCATCACTTTTGATCAATTTAAAGCATCCTTGCTAAATAAAAGTATTATTTTTGTGATAATTTCTTTCCCCCCCCAAAAATTAATTAATATACTGACACCAAGCTTTTGAATGGTATAGTTTATAATGTTACAAAAGCTTTTTATTTCAGATAAATGCTTATCTTTGGATCTTTTCATCAAAGAATCCTGAAATGGTATTAAATATTGATGATAATAATATTAAAAAATGTTTCTTGAACAGCAAGTCAGTATATTAGAATGATTTCTGAAGGATCATGTGACGCATCATGTTTAGCTTTGATCACAGAAAAAAATTACATTTTAAAAGGGTCATCGGATGCCCATTTTCCAAGTTGATATGATTCTTTAGGATCTTTATAAAAAGTCTATAACATGCTTTGGTTAAAAATTCTCAATGGTTGTGTACATAACACTTTTCTTACCTTGTCAAAATCTGCACTGCAAAAATCATCCTGTTCTGGTCGAGGTTGCTTTAAATGTTAATGAGCTCTACTCGCCCCGCCCCTCTCTTCTTTTTGTGGAGTGACGAGCCTGTTTACTTTAGCCGCATTTAGCTGCTAAACTTGCTAACTAGCACGTTATTAAGAAAGGCGATAGCAAAGATACATAAAAAACCCTTATACTCACATCTTCAGGTGAAGCTGAATCACAAATGATTTGCGCGAACATAGATGGATATATGTGGATCAGGAGGTGCATTCCCTTCACAAACAAACGTAATTCACTGCATCAACAGCGGCTCAGATATCAGGAGTAAATGATGACCACTATGCTCATTATTACATCCAGCAGCACAACACCTCAATCACTCAATCGGAGTTATTCTTGTCTAACTTACATCCCTGCTCCAGCAAAAGACGCTCATGTCAATCTATCGTGGGAACAGCCTCTGTTGGTGTGACGGCACTGAGAATGGCTCGATTTGAAAAAGGGGATATTATTTTTACAGATTAATTAAAAACCACTGCATGGATTTTTATCATTATAGGGTAGATTTGTACATACACTGCCAACACGCATTAATGTTCAAACAATATGTAAAAGTGAGCTTTGCATTCGATGACCCCTTTAAAATATATAATAAAAGTTTACTGTGTTTGCTGTACTTTGGATCAAATAAATGCAGACTTATTGAGCAGTGAGACTTCTTTAAAAAACTGGTAGTGTATTTTCCTAGTTTAATATGCAGAGATAAAGTAGAATATGCAGAAGTGGCACATAAATGTCAGTCTACATGTACAAACCTGTACTTCCTTATTTCCACAGACCTGAAAAATACCACCTTTTTGAACACAATTGTAATACCTTCAGCTCTGAAGTTGCACAGTTTTTAACAGGAACTAAGATTCCCTCATACATCACTGACCTCCCGTCTGAGGTGCTTGCTACGTAAGTTTGCCCTTACAATATTTAAATCAAATGTTGTTGTTGTGCAGAACTGGATTGAATTACACTTTTCCTTTTCCATAGACCTTTTGGACAAGCACTCCGTCCTTTTCTCGATTCAGTCACCATCACTCCAGCAGGGAACAATGGCATGAATGGATATGGCCAGTAGTAAATCTGACTACATCGGAAAATGTATTATTAAAACAGTCATGAAGCTTATATATTAGACTTCTAATAATAACAGTTTACTTAGGTTTGACCCATTGTGCCTATATATTAAAGCAAGTCTTCCAGATTTTATGCTCAGTGCCTTTTCAAACTCAAGTGATGAGTGTTTTAGTCTCTTTTCTTCAGTGACCAGTTTGTCTGTATAGTTGACTTTTTAGTATAGGATTTACTGGTACAAACTACTAGTTGAAACAAAATGTTAATTATAATAACCCCTGTGGATGTTTGCCAAGTCAACCAAATCTAAAATGTATTTAACTACAAAGTAGAATTAGTATTGCTAATGAATTGTTTGCACTAATTGTTAAATATATGGCTAGCTTTTTAAATAGATTGAATGTTCCAAAGCAAATTATATCAGGATTCCCCTCATCGGTCTGTAGGTGTCTCTGTTCTACCTCAGCATGATCTGTTTTTCCATATGCTTTAAGAGGAATAGAAGATGAGAATTAGATTGATAATTATTCAAATACTGATTAGAAGTGTCATTTAGAGTCCCTTATTTATGTGTAAATTAGACAATTCATGCACCTTTACTGTTTACTGTGCTTGTAAAGTGCTTAACTCATTTTCAGACGTCTAACTCAGTCACTCTTTCCTTAACCAGTCACTTTCTTTGCACTGATTATTGACTCGTTGTGTTGTAAGTTGTTATCTAAACCTTACCTTTACTCAGAACAACATGTATATCAATCGCCACAAATATATACTGAAGAGGGTTTAAGGGGATCAATAACTTCACAGTAAGCACAATGACAGTCACACAGATGAAGCTAATGAATGTTTTATAAAATGTGTAGGTGTCACCAGCAATGGACCTAGTAGGAGTGTGGCTTTCCTGTGAAATAATAGTTATTTAACAAGCAGTATAGAATTCATAACTCAGTGGTCTGATGGTAAATGGTCTAAACACATTAGCAATGAGAGATATGTATGATTTTAAATCAATTTTTTTAAATGTGCGCACAATTTGTAACTTGAAATTTTATATATGATAAACATTCCTAGTAATCTCACAGTTAGATTTGTTATAGGTTCAGGTTATGCTGATTTGTCTATGCTACTGTTGTACTTATTTAGAAATCTTACTTTTCTGCCTCAAATAAAGCTGATTCATGTGTAAATGTGACCCTGGTCCACAAAACCAGACTTGAGTCGCTGGGGTTTATTTGTAGCAATAGCCAAAAATACATTGTATGGGTAAAAATTATTGATTTTTCTTTTATGGCAAAAATCATTAGGAAATTAAGTAAAGATCATGTTTCATTAAGGTATTTTGTAAAATTCCTACTGTAAATGTATGAAAACTTGATTAGTAATATACATTGTTAAGAACATTATTTGAAGAACTTTAAAGGTGATTTTCTCAATATTTAGATTTTTTTGCACCCTCAGATTCCTGATTTTTAAATAGTTGTATCTCAGCCAAATATTGTCCTACCCTAAATTATTCATTCAACTTTCATATCATGTATAAATCTCATTGAAAAAATGACCCTTACAACTGGTTTTATGATCCAGGGTCACAAATGTGTGTTAAATGTAAATGTGTTCCAAACAAATAAAGACATTTTGAAAGTGTAATGATTGTCAGGTTGCATGGCTTAAGTAGCAGTGTTATTTTAGTGTCATTGAGATAATATTTACTTTTATTAATATTTACTTTTATTAATTTTTTAAATTAGGTTTTATTTTTATATTTTCCGTTTTAGGTTTTAGCTCTTTAGTTAAGTTATTCTAACTTAAAAAGGGAAATTATTTTATGATGTATTTTTTATTTAATGTTTATTTTTATTTAAATTAAAGAAAATGTTTTTCTGTTTTATTTGTACTTTAACTTTTAGCTTAGTGTAACTGTAATAACCCTGTCTATAGTATATAATACTAAATGACCTCCAATATATGCATGTTGTATGTTTTACATATAAATGCTGGATGATTGATTTGAACTATAAATCCATTTAACTACCTTAAAGGGATAGTGCACCCAAAAATGACAATTCTGTCATTAATTACTTGTGTCGTTTCAAACCCGTAAGACTTTCATTCATCTACAGAACACAAATTAAGATATTTTTGATGAAATCCGAGAGCTTTCTGACCCTCCATAGACAGCAATGAAACTAAAATGTTCCCAGGCCCAGAAACGTAGTAAGGACACCGGTAAAACAGTCCATGTGACATCAGTGGTTCAACCGTAATTTTACGAAGCTACTAGAATCTTAGGGTTTATGGGTTTGGAACAATATGAGGGTGAGTAATTAAAGAAAGAATTTTCATTTTTTTGGTGAACTATCCCTTTAAGCTTGTTTCCGTAATGTTTCTGATTAATCTACGATAAATGAGTAATTCCAAAGCCAACACTTATCACCCCTAAAAAATCTTCCATAGTTACAATTCACTCAAAAAAGTTTACACGCAGAAACACGTACAAATGCGACATTCTGTACTTTTAAAGTTGCGTTTGAATTGCATCACCTTGCTCACATCTTATATCATCTTCTTTATACAGCGGTTCTTTATACATAGTGAAAATATGCTGATGACAGGTTAACTAAGGCAGTGTTTAAAAGACAAAAACAGCTTTCTTTTTGTTCTCCTTTAATCCACAAAATTATTTGCTTAGTTTAACTTTTTTATTTTCGAAATTAAGGCTTGTAAATCTACTAAATCAGATACAGACTCTCATTTAGATATCATTTTATTGTTGGCATTCACATGGCACTTTCCTTTTGGTAGCTGTCTGCTCACACAATCCCTGACATTTATATGATTTCATGGGCTATGCCACTAATTAACCACTATGGCTTTTCAGGGTGTGATCCTCTCATCCAATATTACTGTCACGAGCAGATAAAAAATTTTTTTTCATCTAATCATGCATAATGTTCTTCCAGTACCATTAAAATCCGAGGGCAAAGAAAAGCGAGAGAGTAACGCCATGCTCATGAGATGAGCAGAGAACATGCATGTCATAGATAGCATACAAAAATACATATATAAAACATAAAACGAAGCTGTATGAAACATAATCCTTGGAGGAATTAAACATAATCTGACTGCTGATGTCCTCGTTTGCAGCTCAGGCTGTGGTTTATATTGAAGAAGTAATCCGTTGTGCAAGAAAGTGTTTTATAGTAGTTGCATGTAGGTTATGTATGAATTAGATGTTTTTAGTTCATTAGAAACCGTGTTATGTTTTTGCGTTTTTATTATTTGGACTTTTAGGTTGTGTTTTAGGTGTTTACTATGCCACATTTTGTAGTCCCTTTGTAGCTTTCTTGTCTGATTGTGTCATGTTAGTCTACCCTGTCTACACTGTAAAAAAACAATTTGTTGAGTCAACTTAAAATAATTTGTAACCTGGCTGCCTTAAAATTTTAAGTTCAGTTAACTCAAAAAAAGTTTATTCAACTTGAAATGTTAAATTATACTAAGTGACAACTTAGATATTTGAGTTGAATCAACTTAAAATTTTAAGGCAGCTGGGTTACTTACCCATCTGTTAAGTTTAGCAAACACAAATATCTAAGCTGTTACTTATTACAACTTAACATTTCAAGTTGAATAAACTTATTTTAGTTGACTGAACTTAAAATTTTAAGGCAGCAGGGTAACAAATTATTTTAAGCTGACTCAACA
>JAHKKF010522158.1:0-21091 GCA_019740295.1 Labeo calbasu
AAGCGATGGCACGAAACACAACGTTAAAGACGTCTATGTTAAAATGACGAGTATAAATATTTTCGGTTTATTATGAAACTGTGGCGGGCCGCCACACTGTAGTTAATGAATGGGAAACACTGCTGTGTATATATGCAATTGCTAGATTTTTGGTAATATAAAAATAAGTTACATATCAAAAAAGCTTGTTTATATGAGTTTTAATTTCATTGTGAAAAAAAAAGTAGCAACAGATCTTTTCTTCAGTATTTTGATGTGCAACCGTGTTAAATGATTTATCGAATAAGAAAAGATTGTTTTTTGATTGGATGAAGGCAGATTGGCTAAATGCAAACTTGAAAGGTTGACATGAAAAGATGAATCACTCACGATAAGATAAATAAAATGCATTTAGAAAACAGGTTGAATTTTCACGTAAGTCCAACTGTAAGGGAAATACTAGTAGCACAATAATTGAACACAGAATATTTGTGCATGGACATTAAAATCGTTAAATATGGTCACGTTTTATTTCTATCGATTTCTGTGAATAAAACATGACAGCATTTGCAATAGTCAAGCCAGAATAATTCAAAATATACTTAATTTGTTAATTATTTAGTGCTTTATTTCCATGTCCATGTTCTTAAAGCACTGACATTTATGCAGTAATCAAGGTTTCTTTTAGAGACGTTCGCATCATTTAGAAAACTAGAGCAACACATCCCGCATCCTCTCATTGCTGTGCTCGGCCAGTGTGACAGAATCTGGGATCAGAGCCACAGGACCATCCCATACAGAGACTTCTAATGCTCAGTGTGTGAGCCTCAATTTGCTCAATACAAATCCAGTGAGGCAGCATAAGTTAATTCCACTGCTTTAGCTGCTAAACGCTGTTTTGTAATCCGTCTGTTTCTCTGTCCCATTTAGCACGTCATTAGTAAGCAGTCATCACAAGCGGTTCGAGTACTCCATTGACAGACCTTCCTGACACAGCAACTTCCTGTGAACACAGTTTGTCCACCACCAAGAAATAAGTTTTTGCTGATTTGAACAGTCGAGTTAGTTAGCCTTTGCTGGTAGATGATGTAACTACACAATTTGGCTGGAAAACGCATCCTTCTCCACTCCAAGTCATAGTGTCCTACTCACAGACATTTCATTATATCATCGTAGATTATTCATCAGGGTCCAGCTGTGTTTGAAGGGAGCCTATAAGTGTGAAATTGGCTTATATTATAGCTCCAGACAGTCACTAGTGAGTGATCCTCGTCTTTGTGTTGCATTAACCAATCAGCCAAGCCATGATGTAATTTTTCCTGTGGCTCCAGGCTGATTAGTCACTGATCAGTCATGAAAACATCTGTGAGCCCATCAGCACAGATGACAAATCACATTCATCTAGTCAATCCATGCAGCATCCTGAGATGAATGGGAATGCTAGTTTTCTCCTGTATGAGATTACTGTAGCCTTAATGAAAACATCCATCTGACTGTATTAATATTCCAGTGTGAGTGACGTCTCCTTTGTCTCATTGATTTGTAGTGCTGTTCACCACCGAATAGGTTCTTATGATTGAGGATCACAATGGTAACAGTCCTGTGAGAAGTGGGATCAGCAGGAACACAGAATTCCAGACTCTGAAAGTGGGTGCTGCTGCGCTTTGTGTTCGTCTCTGGGCAAACACTGCATTACTGTGATTGGTCGGCAGCTCTACATTGCAAACCATCCCTTCACAGCAAGATATGCACTCCTGCAAGACAGAACCACATTTTGTAAGTGAATCATTTTAATAGAAGAGATTATTTTTAGATGTTACCAGATATTAAAGGAGAAGTCCACTTCCAAAACAAAGATTCACATATAATGTACTCACACCCCTTGTCATCCAAGATGTTCATGTCTTTCTTTCTTCAGTCGTAAAGAAATTATGTTTTTTGAGGAAAACATTTCTGCCCTTTTCTCCATATAATGGACTGCTATGGTGCCCTGTATTTGAACTTCCAAAATGCAGTTTAAATGCAGTTGTAAACATTCCCAGCTGAGAAAGTATGGTCTTATCTAGTGTAACAATTGGTTATTTTAATAAAAGTAATACAATTTATATACTTTTTAAATGCCAAATGCTTGTCTTGTC
The DNA here is from genome assembly GCA_019740295.1 of Labeo calbasu. NCBI lineage: Eukaryota > Metazoa > Chordata > Actinopteri > Cypriniformes > Cyprinidae > Labeo > Labeo calbasu. The sequence goes on from JAHKKF010522158.1 coordinate 2,118, forward strand.
TTACTCTGCCTGGACTGTTTTTGTTCCGGTTCATGACAGTTAGGGTATGTCGAAAAACTCATGTTCTCCCTCAACTTCGAAATTATCCTATATCACTGTTTTACCTTTTTTGTTAAGGGTGTTTGATCTTCTTTGCATGTTCACTTTGCAAAGACTGTGTCAGTACTTCTGCAGCGATGTAGGATGTTTTTTAAATGATTTTTAAAGTTGAGGGAGAAAATACAATTGGAGTTTTTCGACRTACCCCAACTGTCTTGAGCCAGAATACACAGAGTTCAAGGAGAGCAAGACAAGACGAGCGTTTGAGATTAAAAAGTATTTAAATTGTATTTTTAAAATGAAAATAACTGATCGTTTCACTAGATAAGACCCTTTACAAACACATTTGGGATCGTTTAAAACGGCATTTAAACTGCATTTTGGAAGCTCAAAATCGGGGCTGGCCATTATATGGAGAAAAATCCTTAAGTGTTTAACTCAAAAAATAATTTCTTTATGACTTTAGAAAGAAAGACATGAACATCTTGGATGACAAGGGGGTAAGTACATTATATGTGAATCTTTGTTTTGGAAGTGGACTTCTCCTTTAAAGAAATAGTTCACCCAAAAATGAAAATTCTGTCATTAATTACTCGGGAAATCCGGAAGACCTTCGTTCATCATGGGAACACAAATTAAGATATTTTTGATGAAATCCGAAAGCTTACTGACCCTGCATAGACAGCAACAGAACTACGTTCAAGACCCAGAAAAGTAGTAAGGATATCAGTTGTTCAACCTTAATTTTCTGAAGGACTTTTTGTGCACAAAGAAACCAAAAATAATGACTTTATTCAATAATTTCTTCCGTGTCAGCTCCTGCGTCAGCAGCACCACACACACATGGTACCCTCCTGAACGCGCGTATTCTGGGCCTTGTCAATTGTGTTGTTGTATATAGAGGATCAGAAAGCTCTTGGATTTCATCAAAATATCTTCATTTGTCTTATGAAGATGAACAAAGGTCTTATGGGTTTGGAACGACATGAGGGTGAGAAATTATTGACAGAATTTTTATTTTTGAGTGGAATAGTTTGTATGTGGATACTCACATGGTGTGTGTTTTTGTGATGTCTACAGCCAGCTAACTGGCATTCTTCATGCACTGCACATCTTTTGGTAACAAATTTTGTCTTTCCATGATGGCTGAAGTGGTGTATTGTCATACAGTATTGGGTATCTATAAATAAAGAAACAGGTTGTTAGGAATGTAAAGGATATTGCTTTAGAAATTTCCTGAACGATTAAATCAAACAACTCTGTTTAAATCTACAAACAACTGTGAAGATTTGAGAGTGGTGGGTTTGTGTTTAGTAAACTCACTCTGTGGACACCACACATCTTCTGCCCAGCGGTTACAGCTGTAGTTGTCTGAGGCCTGTTCGCATGTAAAGCACTTGAAACTCTTGGGATAAGGGGTGGCTGCACAGACATGAACACTGTGTTATAGTATCGCTATAAAGTCACTGGAAGTTACGGTAACACTTGATTATAACATTCATTAATAACATGATCACATTATTGCTTAACAGATGTACACATCTTCATTCTGTTCAAAAGTTTACACCCCTGGCTCTTAATGCATCGTATTCCCTTCTGGAGCATCAATGAGCGTTTGAATCTTTTGTAATAGTTACATATGAGTCCCTCAGTTGTCCTCAGTGTGAAAAGATGGATCTCAAAATCATACAGTCATTATTGGAAAGGATTCATATACACAAAAATGCCAAAACAACAAAGAATTTGTGGGACCTGAAGGATTTTTCTGAAGAACAGCAGGCAGTTTAACTGTTCAGGACAAACAAGGGACTCATGAACAACTATGACTAAACAAAAACACTGTATTAAGAATAAAGCATACGTAAACTTTTGAACTTTTGGGGTCATTTTTATAAATTCAGCTATTTATTTTCACTTGTGGACTACAGTATAAGTAAACATCTTGTATGATCCCTCTTATTTTGGTCAGTTAATTAACATCTTGCAGATTCTGCAAGGTGTATGTAAACTTTTGCTCAAAAATACAATAGAAGCAGTAATACTTTAAAATATTATCAGACTTTAAAATAACTTTTCTGTTAATATGTTTTAAAATGTATTTTATTCATGTGATAGCAAAACTGGATTTTCAGCAGCCATTACTCCAGTCACATAATCCTTCAGAGTATTCACTGACCCCAAACTTTTAAATATGATTGTACATACAACAAAATAAATGAAATAAACAAACTCACCTTCTACAGCAGGCATGACATTGTAGAAGTCAATGCTGTCACTGGTCACCAAATCAACAAGAAGCTGGATGAGAACAGTGACCAAGGCCAGATCTGCTACCATGTTTAAAACTCTGATAGTGGCTCCTAAAATAAATAATATAAGATAAAGTTTAAGTCTCCAAATATCTGATGTCTTCTTGTCCTAATATATATATTTTGTTGTGCACCTCAATTTTATAATTATTGGTATGGAATGGGCAAATACACACAACTTCTGATGAACAGGAACCCATTTCTTCACAGCAGAAAATGGTATATCACATAAATAGCAGATTCATTTTTTTCGGTAGCAATTTATAACAAGTTCTCATTTGTTAACATTAGTTAATGTATTAACAGTACATTTATTACACTACTTACTCATTTTTGTTAATGTTAGTTCATAAAGATCCAGTCATTCATTGCTTGTTCATGTTAGTTCACAGTGCATTAACTAACGTTAACAAACACAATTTGTGATTTGAAGGAGAAGTCCACTTTCAAACAAAGATTCACATATAATGTACTCACTCCCTTGTCATCCAAGATGTTCATGTCTTTCTTTCTTCAGTCATAAAGAAATTGTTTTTGAAGAAAACATTTCTGCCTGTTTCTCCATATAATGGACTGATATGGTGCCCCGATTTTGAACTTCCAAAATGCAGTTTAAATGTGGCTTCAAACGATCCCAAATGCGGTTGTAAACGATCCCAGGCGAAAAAGAAGGGTCTTATCTAGCGTAACGATCGGTTATTTTAATAAAAATAACACAATTTATATACTTTTTAATCTCAAACGCTTGTCTCGGCTTGCTCTGCCTGAACTGTTTTTGTTTCGGTTCATGACAGTTAGGGTATGTCAAAAAACTCCCATCTCATGTTCTCCCTCAACTTCAAAATCATCCTATATCGCTGTTTAATCTTTTTTGTTAAGGGTGTTTGATCTTCTTTGCATGTTCACTTTGCAAAGACTGGGTTGGAATTTCTGCAATGATGTAGGATGATTTTGAAATTATTTTTGAAGTTAAGGGAGAAAATACGATTGGAGTTTTTCTACATACCCTAACTGTCTGAATACACAGAAATCAGAGAGAGAAAGGCAAAATGAGCATTTGAGATTAAAAAAGTATTTAAATTGTATTTTTTTAATGAAAACAACCGATTGTTTCGCTAGATAAGACCCTTCTTCCTCGGCTGGGATCGTTTACAACCGCATTTGGAATCGTTTGAAGTCGCATTTAAACTGCATTTTGGAAGTTCAAACTCGGGGCACCATAGCAGTCTGTTATATGGATCAACAGGCAGAAATGTTTTCCTCAAAAAACATAATTTCTTTACAACGAAGGAAAGACATGAACATCTTGGATGACAAGGGGGTGAGTACATTATATGTAAATCTTTGTTTTGGAAGTGGACTTCTCCTTTAATAATGCATTAACAAATGCTGAAATTAACATTAACTAAGAATAATTGCTGTAGAAGTAATGTAGTTAGCTAATGCGTAGTTAGCTTCTAACATTGATGCCGACAGACGTAAGATAACCTACCTATTCATTCATATCCATCATAATCTTTTTAACAGAATAATGACAAGGCACAAATGCCTGAATAACAAAACCGAATTCTAGGTGATGGATGGAGTAACACATCAGTTCTTTTAATTACAGCAAAGGCTCAGACTCTGAAGAACTACAACCTATGAATTCTAATCACCCAAACAGCATTCATTTCATGCATTATTCAATTTATGAATGTGCTGGATTCACTAATACGTCCATTTGCATAAAGCCCTCTGGTACTTCAGTTGCAAGTGCCTACATTTTTTAAGCAGGAAACCAAAATCCAGCATAAGGCCTTATAACTGACAACAAGGGACTAAAGTCCCCATCCACATCTTCCGCCCCCATATTTAAAATGTCTTGCACCTGCCCTTGGCATTTTAAGAAGCAGTAAGGCACGGTGACCTCAGAGGTTAATGATTAAGGCTGAACACATTCTCTGAGGACATTAACATGCTCTAGTGCTTGTTTCCATCAGTGTTCAGTTACACAGCATTGACAATCTGACTGTGTGTGATGAGCATTAGCCTAATGCTTTCACAAGTAACTTATTTCCCATCTGAATAAACATCAGCGAAACATGCTGTGAGCATGTTCTTTAAATACATCCACAATCTGGAAAAATACTTTTAAATTTCAGTTTTTTCAAATCAAGTATTAAGCATCAGTACACCACAGTACAACCCACAGGCTCTACTTCATCTCTAGACAGCATATGGTTTAAAAGCAAACAGATGAGCGTCATTAATCTTGTGGCAGTGACAATCTACTGCTAGTGGTCTCTAGCAGTGTAAAGAGAGATCACACATATATAATGACTGACAGCACAACAGCAATCAGCTCCGCTGACCCAGAGGTTAAAACGCACACAGGGGCCTGCAGTCTGAAGCCTTTCAGCTCCTAACGTAAGTGCTCTTAGGTCACAAACCAGCCAGGGCACATGTAGGGACTTAAAAGCAGTTCATTAAGAGTGAAGAGCATAAAATGGCCATTTGCATGCATCTTTATGTTGGCATATTTATGCTGAATATAAAGGCACACAAACATGCACTCATTCTTACATAAACAAAGGTTGCATTCTGAAACATGGTGGGACTTTAGATCAAAACCGTAGTCTAGTTTGATATTTAAATGCATTCTTTGACAGCAAATGTGATGTAAATGAGCTCTAAAGGCTAGTGCTGTCTGACTGGTTTGAGAACTTCCAAGGCCTGTTGGATTTCTTCAGTGATCTGTGAAGCCACCTGAATAACCAAGACTTTTAAAAGTAACTTCAATTGTAAGAGCCTACCTGCTAATTAATATTCAGAATTTACAGAAACTGATGCCTTAAGTTTCTAAAACTAAATTTGCACAAAAACAGCCAGGATGTTTTATAAAGTTAGCCTACTTGTCAAATATCAAATAATATAATGCAAAAATAAACTTCATTCATACAAAATAGCATTTAGACAAAACACATGAATTTGAAATTCTATACAAACTATACAAAAAAAACCAAAGACTTACCTTTTGTCTGTAAGGATAGCTTATAGATTTAATATGCCAAGCATACAGTCTCTCTGAGGAAATGTGCAGAAGTTCCTGTCTTGACTGAGACTTTCAAAGGAAAAGGAAAGAGAAAGCTTAGAAGTCATTTTCCATTTCAGCTCTCTCTCACAACAACAGAAAAAAAAGAAACCACTGACTCCAACCTCCTGACAACCCCCGCTTCTGATTGGACAGCAGGTGCGTTTTGAGGGCGGAGCCTCTAGCCATTGTGTGCAGTCGACATTGTGGTGTCAAGCCAGTCTAGCCCATGTAATTAGCATTCACACAAACACACTTAGCACACACCCCTTCCCCATAACCTCTGGAACACCCACAACACAATACTCTGCTAGATTAACTGTACTTTCCTCAATGCACTACACGAATCAATCGCGCATTGATTTTTGCTAAAGCTGTAGAGATCAATACTAAAACACACTAAAGATATGAGGTGCTTGATGGTCTTTGAGGGGGGGGGGGGTGCATAGTCAGTCGCTTTATTACTTAGCAGTGGGATTCAATTCATTCTCTCCGTTGTAAATACAGCTCTTGAGAATCTTACTTGGTTGACAAACTGAAAGAAATGATATTAATGAAAGTTCTCTCTTATGCTCAACAAGGCTGAATTCATTTGATCAAAAATACAGTAATATTATGAAATACGATTACAATTTAAAATAAAAAATATTTATTTTTTTAAGTTTCAGCAGCCATTACTCCAGTCTGCAGTGTCACATAATTTGAGGTATTAAAAAGTTTTAAGTATTTTCTTTCCAAAAAAAAAAAAAACCCTGACCCCCTAGCAGGCGGTTATTTATCATATTATAAATAAAAAAAGAAAGCTTTTTATTTAAAAAGCAAGCATCATCATGTTTAAACCTGTCATCCATTTTGATGTTGAGGAAAATAAACTGTTGAATTTAACCCAAGACTGCTAGGAAATAAGGACACATTTGAACCAGGACATATGGAAATAAGCAATCTGCATTTTTGAGATCTATTTTTTAGCCATATTTTTGCCAGAATTGACATGAAGTGAGGTGGAGAGACAGGCGGTGGGATCAGGAAAGGTCGAGTTGCGATTCCAAAACGGGACGACCGGAGCGCAACAGCACTGTATGTCGGCGCACACTGCCCACAAGTCTATTGGCGCCGACCAATCAGCATTTTTTTTCCACCATTGTGACATTGTGCAGGTCATTTCGGCTTTAGTTCCTCAAGGGGAATTTACCTACTGTGATATACTTTGGATGAATTGCAAATCAAGTTACAGTATATCTTTGATCTCTGAAGTTATATCTTATAGAATTGATTTAATTATATCCAGTTTATGTTTGCAACATACACTACCAGTCAAAAGTTTTTGAACAGTAAGATTAGTCTCTTTTGCTCACCAAGCCTGCATTTATTTGACTCAAAGCACAGCAAAAAGAGTAAAATTTCAAAATGCTTTTTACTATTTAAAATAACTGTTTTCTATCTGATAATATTTTAAAATGTAATTTATTCCTGTGATTGCAAAGCTGAATTTTTAGTATCATTACTCAAGTCACTTGATCCTTCAGAAATCATTCTATTATTCTAATTTGCTGCTCAAAACATTTATTATTATTAATATTATGTTGAAAACAGCTGAGTAGAATTTTTTCATGTTTTTTTTGATGAACAGAAAGTTCAGAAGAACAGCATTTATCTGAAATAGAAATTTTTTTTATCATCACTTTTAATCATTTTAAAGCATCCTTGCTAAACTGAAGTATTAATATCTCCCCTATACTGACAATCTTTTTTTTTTTGGTATAGTGTATAATGTTACAAAAGACTTTTATTTCAGATGAACGCTGATCTTTGGATCTTTTTATTCATCAAAGAATCCTGAAAAAAATGTACTCAACTGTTTTAAATATTGATAATAATAATAATAATAATAATAATAATACATATTTCTTGAATAGCAAATCAGCATATTAGAATGATTTCTGAAGGATCATGTGACTGGAGTAACGATGCTGAGAATGTAGCCTTTGATCGCAGGAATAAATTACATTTTAAAATATATTCAAATAGAAAGCAGTTATTTTAAATAGTAAAAATATTTCACAATATTACTGCTTTTGCTGTATTTTGGATCAAATAAATCGTGAGCAGAAGAGAATTCTTAAAAAAACATTACAAATCTTACTGTTCAAATACTTTTGACTGGTAATGTAAGTGAATTTACAATTTGACCTATAACTGTAAGCAGCATCAACAGTTAGCAGTACAGTATGTGTTATTCCTCTGGAGAGCTGCCATTGAGAGGTGAGATCAGCAGCGAGTAAAGTGAGGAAAAGACTGCTGTGTGTACAAATCACATCTAGACCACAGTAACAGGAGATACAGGAGGCTTCTGTGTCACTGCTGACTCTCTCATACAACATACTGGATAAAATTTTTTTATGTACTTTGCAAAATATATCATGGCCCTCTGCCAAATCCCCATAAAAAACTGCATGTGGAATATCAATGAAACATGATACAGCATTGCTCATATGATATCTTGAGTTCTAGCTGTCCCTCACGGCTGTCACAGTAAATATACAGCTGTGAAATCTTCAAGTCTTGTGCAAATATCGCACCACAGTGAATTTTAGTGCATCCTTTGAGCTTTATACAAGCCTTATGTGCTGACAGGGCTAGAATTACAGGAATGTTCCCAGACTAATGAGAGCTTTTAAAAATCCCTTAAATTAATGGTGGATTATCCTTTGAATATCCAAATAAAACAGTGGTGATATTCTCAAATACATTCCTGAATATTTCAACACTGCTTTTTGGCCATAAACGGTTTGGTATTTCGCATTTATGTCTTTCAGTGAAGGTTTAACGTGTTAAGCTTTATGTCATGGCACTATTTCTATAAAAATAAAAAATGGTTCTTTAAACACATTTTAGTGCAGAATGCAAATCACCCACTGTCTCGCCTCCAGGGAAACCGACTGACGGTTTCGAAACAAAGAGGCCCAACAGGATTTGAAAGGAATGAATAAAGGACAAATTGTCATGACTTTGGGGTTTTTCTTCAGTTAGTCTTACAACTAATCAATTTACAGTTGTTTAGGAGCCAAAAAAATGCAATATTTATGAAAATTAAACAATTTGCTTTGAATGGAGATATACATTTTTTAAATACGACTTTTCTTCAACTGACATGGCATACATTTAATTTTTTTTTCAAAAATATAATTTGCAGGATTGCGTAATTAATACCAAAACAAGCTGTGCGGCATACACAACCAGTCAAAAGTTTTTGAACAGTTTGATTTTTAATGTGTTTTTAAAGAAGTCTCTTCTGCTCACCAAGCATTAATTTCAACTAAAGTACAGCAAAAACAGTAAAACTTTGAAATATTTATACTATTTAAAATAACTGTTTTTTTATTTGAATATATTTTAAAATGTAATTTATTCCTGTGATTTCAAAGCTGATTTTTAGCTTCATTATTTCAGTCACATGATCCTTCAAAAATCATTCTAATATTTTAATCTGCTGCTGAAAAAACATTTATTATTATATTAAAAACAGCGGAGTAGAATTTTTTCAGTTATATATTTCAATAATACTGACTCCAAGATTTTGAATGGTATATATAATGTTTCTTGAACAGAAAATCAGCATATTAGAATGATTTATAAAGAATCATGTGACACTGAAGACTGGAGTAATGATGCTAAAAATGTATCTTTGATCACAGGAAAAAAAATGAATTTTAAAATATATTCAAATAGAAAGCAGGTATTTTAAATCATAAAAATATTCTGTATCTTTTTCTGTATTTTGAATCAAATAAATGCAGACTTCTTTAAAAAAACTTACTGTTCAAAAACTTTTGACTGGTAGTGTATGTCCAGGAATACTATATCGCTCTGTCAGCTCTTTTACTGGAAGACATTGTTGACAGATTTACTACTTTGTTTTGAAACCAGCAGATTTCGGTCTTTTGACAGAGAAAAACAGGACAAATGATGTGCTCTTCTATAGGTGTTGATGGTCCCGCCCTTCTCGAGGGCCGGAGGGCTTTTCTAATGGCCTGAGGGCCAGTGGATCTATTTCATTACATTATACAGTGCTCCATATTTGCTTCTTTGAGGTCACAGTTGAAAAAAAAGAGGAGTGTAAAGAAACTGGGGAAGAGGCCTGAAGTACACATGATGTCACATGAAATCTAATCTTAAATGATGTACCAATGCAGAAATCATTTAGTAGCTTTTTGTCCTGAGAATGGCATGATTTAATGCTCAACAACCTTCTCGTAAATGTGATCCTAAGTCTAGCCATTTAAACAATTTGTCTGAACATGAAGATTCCCACAGTTGACTTGGAGGCACCTGCATAGGTACGACCCAGATCCTGACCATTCAAGTGAAAAACACTTAAACCCTCATGTCACGTCTCTTGAAATATGTCAGAACGGAGAGCTTAGCTTGAATTAGAAAATAAGCTTTAAAAAACCAAAACGCCATGGTTCCAGGACACTTTCATCAAATGAAAGATTTGAGGTATCAAATTTCTGCTGGAATACGGGTAGAAAGTGACAACAAAGCAATATTTAAAAGACCTCCATGTTGCTCAGTACACAGTAACACTGGCAGAATTTCAAGTACGACACACTCAAGTGTGTATATATTTACCAAGCTCATGAATCACCAAAGCAGACATTGAAAGAACAATACAAACATTCAAATGTTCCAGTTACCTGAGATTTCCTGTTGAGATCCTCAAACACTTTCTTTTTCTTCTAAACCACTTTCCTAATTAAGAAACAGCTGATAAAAAAACAATAAAAGCTGAAGCTGATAAAAAAAGGGAAGAATAGTGGAGTAACCACATAAATAAAGTCCATCTAGACTGCTTACTTGACAAACTTCTCCATTTCCTCTCTGAACTGAAATGTCTAGGAATTTTCCTACACTATCTCACCACTTTTATATCTCCTTTGTCTTACATTTGTCAGTGACTGGTTAGGAATGTGAGCCCACCTTCACAGGAAGACAGACTGTCATAAACACACCAGGTCAAGGATATAAACTCAAGGGGGCTTTGTGTGACTCCTTTTATTGCTTATTTGTGATTGGTGCCTTTCCTACTCATTTATCAGTGCTGACCAAGTCAGCACACAGACATGTAGGTTGTAAAACACAAAGGCCCTAAGGACAATACACTACAAACTCAAAACAGGGGCTATTAGTACTCTGGTGGACTTACACACATATTTAAATGAAAAACTGCATGCTTCAAAGAATTTAAGTAATATTTTGTAGGCTATAAAAAAAGATTAAATCTGTTCACTCTGTAAATCTATTACTGACTTGCATAATCTTTTCCATCCACAGAAAAACATCAGACGGGCAATTGTTCACTGTTATATAAAACTGCCATGTAAAGATTCCATTATATCCTTCAGGCTATGTCATGTGGATAACGGAGGTGACGTACGGTAATAAATTCAGTATAATGCCTTTCTGTTACCCGATCAGGTCTAGTCGTGCCTAAGTGAGATTTGTGTGGAAAATCCCTGAGGTGTGTATTTATGTCTATGTGAAGATGAAGGTCATGGTAAGTTAGGATAAAAAAGGAGCTTGCAGTGGATCATTTTCTCTTGTGCCATGACATTTCATCTGAACTGAGAACAGCAGGGAAGACCAGGTCTAGTTGTTGCATATTTAGTGAATACTTCTCAAGATTTTAGGTTTAAATACATTTTTGCTTAGGCACATATTTACGCAAAATAAGAAAAATGTACACATCTTCATTGTATTCAAAAGTTTACACCCCTGGGTCTTAATGCATTGTTTTTTCCTTCTGTAGCATCAGTGAGATTTTGAACCTTCTGTAATAGTTGCATATGAGTCCCTCAGATGTCCTGAGTGTGAAAAGATGGATCTCAAAATCATACAGTCATTGTTGGAAAGGGTTCAAATATGCAAAATGCTGAAACCACAAACCCTGGTGAAAAAAACAGCATATGCTGGTCCTTAGCTGGTCATGATGCTGGATCATTCAAGTAACAACACAGTGTTAAGAATTAGGTGTATGTAAACTTTTGAACAGGGTCATTTTTATAAATGTAACTATTATTTTTTCTTGTGGACTATATGCAAACGTCTTTCATATAAAATATCTTATTCAGGTCAGTACTAAATAAAAAATAACATGCATTTTATGATCCCTCTTATTTTGGTAAAAATAATGAACATTTTGGAGATTCTGCAAGATTTGGCTTCAACTATATATATATATATATATATATATACACTATATATTTCAAAAAATTATGTACACATTTCCAACATTTAAAATGTGGTAACTTCTCCCAAAAAATGCCATTTATGAAATATACTCTTGTCCTTGCTTATCCATTCAGAATATTGCTTTTGTGACAGCTTCCTCATTTGACAACGAGCTGCGACCTGCTGTTCAGTTTACTTAAAACAGAATTAATAACTTAACAAATCTGTAAACCTCCAATGATTACAAAATGTCAATTTAATATTTAGCATCTTGGCTTATATTTAAACAAAGGCAAATTCCTGTATAATTATATATAGGATATATTTTCAAGGTGATTTTTTTACAATTCAAAGCTTACGATATCTGACATAAACCACTGTTCAAAATTTGGAGTCGGAAAGATGAAGAAAACACCTTTGCTGTAAATGATCATAGGAGGGAGCCGCAGCGTTTGGCACCTGCACTGAACCAGGAAAAAGGTTTTAGAAAGGGAAGCTGAACGTCTCCTTCCACAGCAATTTTAAGGGCTCAACGGCCACCCTGGTAAAATTACACGTGTCTCATATTTCCCGTTAAGTTTCTTTGTGGGCCTTTTCCCATGTATTGATTACTTTTTGGTAGTTGACACCTAAAAGCAGCTTAGAAAGCCTTTAAGAAATTCTGAGAATGTGCATATGGTGTCTCAACCTATTCTAGCTGACCTAGCCCTTCATTAGTCCACCCAAGTTAAAATTAGGCTCTTTCTTCCTCTCAAAAGTCCATCGTGAACTGAGAAGCAAATTGGTCTTCTGTCCCAAAGGCAAATTGGTCTTCAGTCCCAGTTACTATTGTGTTCAAGATTTCAGAACTGCCATCTGCTTCCATTATTAGCATAATCTTTACGTTAAGAAGAATTTAATACAATCTCATGGTAACCAGTGCATAACAAGTGTGTATAGCTTATCTTTGCATACAGAAGCTGAAGTATCCCTTCCCAAGGTTCATATGTTGAGAAAGGAACCCTTGAGTGTCAGCCTCTCTCATTACATGGGGGTGAGAGACCAGGGTCTGTTTAATTGGCCAACTGATTACAGCGCATACGCTCTTTCGCTCCCCCTGTTCTCCTGCAGACTCTCAGAAGCCTTCCTGTTCTCTGGCCTGCAGGTTCAGAGAGATCAGAGCCCCGTAACAACGGCTTCCTTTGTGTGCTTCACTGGGCTGGGAAATGGAGATGAGTTTGTCCATTTGCCTCTGAGGCCACAGCGAGGGCTGGATGGGGCCCTGGGAGAAACGCAGGCTCAGGTATCACTAACGGCAGGTGAAGCATATGGCTCTGAACTGATATCTAACTGGACGAGATCTGGAAAAATCCAGCATGACTGTAGTGCTGTGATGTTCTGCAAATGATTTGACTCACACTGGAGCCAAGACGTTCTTAAAGGGACAGTTCACCCAAAAATGAAAATTCTGTCATTAATTACTCACTCTCATATCGGTCCAAATCCAAAGACTTTCATTCATCTTCGGAATTCAAATTAAGATACTTTTGATGAAATCCGAGAACATTCTGTTGAATAAAGTCATTATTTTTGTTTGCTTTGCGCACAAAAAGTATTCTGGTAGCTTAATGAAACTGAGGTTAAACCACTGATGTCACATGGAATATTTTAATGATGTCCTTACTACCTTTCTGGGCCTTGAAGGTGGTAGTTGTGTTGCTGTCTATGCACGGTCAGAAAGCTCTTGGATTTTATCAAAAAAATCTTCATTTGTGTTTGGAAGATGAACAAAGGTCTTACAGGTTTGGAATGACATGAGGGTGAGTAATTAATGACAAAATGTTATTTTTAGGTGAATTATCTCTTTCAATAATCACTTATCGTATTCAAAACATTTTTATGTTGCACCTTGATTAGTCTAAGACCAGAGTTTTCAACCAGAGATTTCTCTTCCAAAAACAAATTTGAAAAGTGTGCTTTATATGTGACCCTGGAAGTCATAAGGGTCAATTTTTCAAAATTGAGATTTATACATCATCTGAAAGCTGAATAAATAAGCTTTCAATTGACATATGTTTTGTTAGGATAAGACAATATTTGAGATACAAGAAAATCTGATATTTGAAAATCTGGAATCTGAGGATGCAAAAAATCAAAATATTGAGAAAAACGCCTTTAAAGTTGTACAAATCAAGTTTTTAGCAATGCATATTATTAATCAAAAATTAAGTTTTGATATATTGACGGTAGGAAATTTACAAAACATCTTCATAGAACATGATCTTTATTTAATATCCCAATGATTTTTGGCATAAAAGAAAAATAGATAATTTTGACAAATACAATGTATTGTTGGCTATTGCTACAAATATACCAGTGCTACTTAAGACTAGTTTTGTGGTCCAGGGTCACATATGGTTAGGGTCCTATGAATTTTTTTTTTTTTCATTTTAATTTTTCTGGACTTTTTTTTTAATGGTTAAATGACATTTTATTAATCAAAAAGCAAGTCTAATTAATTAAAATGATGAAACTTGTACAATTTAACATCAATTTATTCAAAGTTTAACAAAAATGACATGTTTAGGGCCCTATGAAATGTTTTATTCTTTTTTACCTTCTGTTTTATTGTATTATTCTCACCTGTTTTACCAAATTCTGTTTAAGCATAATTATTTGAATGCATAAAAATGACTTCATTTATAAAGTTTATTTTTCTGACATTTTTTGCAATATTTAATTTTTTCTGGTTATCAAATGAAGGCATAAAATATTAATTTAATTTATCTTTCAATCAAATGTAAATTAAATGTATTTTTTGGCAAATAAAGCTACTATTAAATTAAAACATGATAGAAAAATGGTGTGATTATTTCTTAATAAAATAAAGTTTTAACAATTTTAGTAGTAATAGTAATAGTAGTATTACGTACATTCTACTAAAAAATAGTAATATATATCTTCAAGTTAAACCAAACTTTTATTTTGACGGGGTGCCGTGAATACTTTTACATTTCTGTGTGTATATGATGTGACAGTTTCTCTCAAAAGAAAGAGTAAAATGCTCATGAAGAAACTTCAGAGCAGTTCTGGAAATGTTGTCCATATATTTATGTCCTCATTTGGCGAGACGGCAGATGCAAGCGTCAGGTGCACTTCAGTCTATGTGTAGTAAACAAAACTGCGCGTCTGCGTCATTCACACACACAGTCATTCACACACACAGGCAAAAGTGTTGTCAAAGACGTGAACAAAAGAAAAGTGAAGCTGCTAAAATAGCCACAACTCAACTTGACTCTATAGAAGACAACATCCACTGACAGCCTAAACTACTAGAGTAAACAAACATAAATCAGTCTGTGTGCTGCACAATGTGATGATGGGTCCCTTATCTATTCACATCCCAGCACAAGAACTGATACACACAGCAAGGAAGGCAGTGGGCCAAGCCTCCACACAATAGTAGGTTTAAAACTCACAAAGGAACTCACAAAACTTGTAAACAAAACTTGCCAGGAAAAGCATCTAACAAACATGCTCTTAGTCTCTTTCTATTACCAAAAAAAACAATAAAACAAATAACAGTTCAGACCAAGTGCAATACAGTATTAGTGTTTGGTTATCATGAATAGATAGCTGACAGTTGTTGGGAATGAATGGCAGAAAGAGTAATTGGGAATTTGCAGAGAAACAGATACACCCCAAAGGGCGTAACACTTCAATGTCCTAAAATGCGCTGCTTTTGTAATCACTAAGATATGACTAAATGTACTTCTTTTTGCATTTGCTAATCATAAAACTACACAACCCTTTCTGCAAACATTGAAATTCATTTATAATCTGAGAAGTTTAGTAATGAGTAATTCATGGGTCTGAACAATTTAATTTTGTCAAAAGCTTCTTAATACTCTCCCAGAACGTTTCTATTCATGCTTAATTAACCAGTCACAGTGCTTCATCTGAAAACACACTGGGTTCAGAAGCCCAGACCTAAGTGCCTATTACTCTGGCCACTGCTTTCGACGCATCTGATTTGTTGGTGTGTGGATCTAATCTCCTGAGATGATGAGAGATTGGCTTCTTTTCCAAAGTGCTCTCGTTAAGTTAAGATTAAATAGACCCTTTAGCTGTCTCACCTGGGACTGTGGCCAAGGTAACTGAATAGAGATGCCTGGACATTTATTCTGTGTGAGAGAGTCTCTCTGCATTCTCAGGATCTGTTGAGGATTACAGTGCTCTTATTGAAGAGAGCAATGAGATGGAATGCAGTCTCTGCTAAGTGCCATAATACTGCAGAGGTCATGTGCAGTTTACCTGAAGAATGAGAAAAAGGTGGAAATACAGCAGAAAAATGTGGTATGCCCTGCCCTGAACTGCAGAATGCGACTGTTGGCTTAACCAAATACTGTCATAAAGGTCAATTTGTGGTCAAACTACAAAATACAATATTTTTCACATATATTTTTATACATACACTACCAGTCAAAAGTTTTTGAACAGTTTTTTAATGTTTTTAAAGAAGTCTCTTCTGCTCACTAAGCCTGCATTTATTTGATCCAAAATACAGCAAAAACAGTAATACTGTGAAATATTTTTACTATTTACATAACTGATTATATTGATTATATTTTAAAATGTAACTTATTCCTGTGATCAAAGCAAAATTTTCAGCATCATTACTCCAGTCATCAGTGTCACATGATCCTTCAGAAATCATTCTCTGCTGTTCAAGAAACAATTATTATTATTATTATCAATATTTAAAACAGCTGTGTACATTTATTTTCAGATTATGCATTATATAATTCAAAAGCTTGGATAATTTCTTTTTTTTTTTTTTTTTAGCAAGCATGCTTTAAATTGATCAAAAGTGATGATAAAGAGATTTATCATTTTACAAAAGACTTCTATTTCAGATAATTGCTGTTCTTCTGAACTTTCTTTTCTTCAAAGAAACCTGAAAAAAGTCTACTCAGCTGTTTTCAACATAATAATAATAAATGTTTTTTGAGCAGCACATCAAAATATTAGAATGATTTTTGAAGGTTCATGTGACTGGAGTAATGATGCTTCAAATTCAGCTTTGAAATCACATGAATAAATTACATTTTAAAATATATCAAATAGAAAGCAGTTATTTTAAATAGTAAAAATATTTTACATTTTTTAAAATGTTTTTTTCCCCCCTAATTTCCCACAGTCCTATAGAAGATGAGCAGAAGTTTGCAGAATGGATGGATAAATATTTTTATTGTTACTTTTGATCAATTAATGCATCCTTATTGAATAAACTTATTCTGTTCTTTATAAAAAATAAAAAAAAAAGTACAAACTCTCAATTACTAATAACATACATGAACCCAGCAAAATTGAAAATGTTTTTTGCATGCATAATGTTGCAGACAAACACTTTTTTACCCATTAAATCAAGCACTTTATCAAATATACAACTAATTTAATTTCTTGGAAGTTGCATTCATCTACTTAGTTCAAAAAATCTAGCCTTCTCAGTTCAAACAGGCATGATTTTCCTGAGGATATCTGATCCTTTTCATTATGACGTGAACCACCTAGATGCCAAGATGCTTCGTGAAAATTGCACATAGTAATTAATGAACAAACTCTCCTTATAAGGGATGACCTATTCTTCAGCTATATAAAGAGTTGATTCTAGATGTTCTACTAATGCTTCCTCTAACTTTTTGGAGATAAAAGAGTATGTGTTTCTCATCGATGACCCTGGGGACCTCTATTGTTTTCATGACCTTGAGGGCAAGAGCAGGTGATCCTCCCCTGTCGTTCTACTTGGTGACACTGTGATAGTCCTGATACACAGGGCCTCAGGTCAGGCTTATCTCCACGCTTGACCATCCCCAGTCATTCTAGAGGGGGACACTCACCTGAGACATTTTCTGCTTTTTCCTTTTTTATACTGAAGCACAAACAGAATTGATATTTTCAGGATGTAATCACAGAGCAGAATAGTAACTACAACAAACGACCTCTTTAAACCTGAATGTATTGGTCTAAACTTGCCCACAGTGAGGCAGGGCCTGTCAGGGTAGTCGTTAAAAACTGGGGCAAAAAATACAAGTCAGAACCTTTCAATGAACTGAAACAGCATCTTTACATCATTCCTTGAGTTAGAACATGACATAACCAGAGTCATGTGATACCAGTCAAGAGCATGTACTTTAAGGTTTGATGAAGACCACTTGTGAGCTCTGAGCTCCCTCTCAAGTCAATTGTAAAGGGCTGATACTCATGACTCATTCTAATGATAGACCGCAGTGAAATAGCTGAGCTCTTAGCTATCATAAGCACCACTTCAGTGAGTAAAACAACCCTGTGTTTAAAATACATCCAAACACCTATTAAACAAAAAGACCTCCGCACTACGCCATCCATAAGCGAACAAACCCGCTCAAAAATGCGGAAAAACATGAGCATCCAAAACAAAAAAAGGACCTTCCCCTAATTATTCAGTAAACGTGAGTTGAAATCACGGTATCTTTGCTTTGCAAACTTGAAAAGAACACAATAGTTTCAACATTGAGCACAATGCTGCGTAGGTCAGTCAACAGCAGCTGCGACCTCTAATATCATCAAGCCTTCATGCCATCTGTCCCCCATCATCTGTCCACAGCAACAGCGGTCCTTCTGAATCAAAGAGGGGGCTTACTCTCCATGCAAGTGATAAAAACGTAATTGGTGTGCTATGCGACCACTTTTAACATTCCACAGTAATTGCAAAGGTCTGAATCAGGACCAAAACAGCCGAGTCATGTGGCTTTGATCTAAACAGTTTTATTCAGAACATCAAAAGCTAAATATTGACTTACAATCAGAGACAAGAACCAAAGAGACAGCCTAGTTTCAGCATGGTACGACAATATTCCTAATAACAAATTTTGAAAAATGTCTGATTTAAAAAAAAAAAGTTCTTTGTTCTTTGTTCGAAATAAATCTGAAATTAAAAATGTGGTCTTTGCAAGAAACTGAAGTAAAGTTAAGTTAAAGTACTAAGTAACTAAAAATATATTAAAGCTAAATGTCAAATGACATTCAAATAAACAAATTTACGACAACCTAACAACCTAACAAAATTATGACAGTGTTTTAGTGCCACGTAAAAACGGTAGACAGTAACGAAGTACTTGTACTTCATTACTGTACTTAAAGGAACACTCCACTTTTTTTGAAAATAGGCTCAGTTTTACCGTTTTCAAACCCATTCAGCCGATCTCTGGGTCTGGCGGTAGCACTTTTAGCATAGCATAGCATACATTGAATCAGATTAGACCGTTAGCATCTCGCTCAAAAATGACCAAAGAGTTTCGATA
>JAHKKF010522161.1:0-12468 GCA_019740295.1 Labeo calbasu
TAAGTCTAAACAAGTACTTGCTTACCTAAGAAATTGTTAAAATACATTCAATGACACAAAAACAGTATTATTTGTAAAAGTATGGTGTATTTGGGCATCCGTGGAGTGATACAAACAGTGAAACAGTTATGATGTGACTGATATCACTAGAATATCGCACTTCTCTTAGCCAATCAGATTCGAGGACCAGAAATAACTGTTGTATATATATATATATATATATATATATAAATATATATGTGTGTGTGTGTGTGTGTGTGTTTGTGTGTGTGGTGTTTTAGTGCTGGTTTATCTTATAACCAGTAACGAAATCACAATATTTACTGGTAACCAGCTATGCTAGTTGAACCATTAAAACATTCTGGCAACCACAAAACACAAACATATTTTTTATTATGGATAGTTTACATTAGAGACAGTTTACCCTTTTTTTTAACCACATTATAGTCTTTATCCTCCCTGTTTGGGTCATTATCAGGCGCATAAGGGAAAGAAGCTGTCATATGGCATTTGATGTTGTTCTGTCTCAGGAGGCTAAGTGCATTTTCTGCAGGTCTTTGGAGTGTGATATTTTTGGTGAATTATGAGTCATCATAAAAAGTCTTATTCTCCTCAGATATTCGTGGAAGAAAGGAACCAAGCCACTGAGCGTGTCGACTGGTGGGCGAGTTTCAATGAAGGAAGGTTCGCTCCACATCAGCCAGACGTGGTCCGGAGACATCGGAGACTACACCTGCAGGGTCATCTCACCTGCTGGAAACGACTCAAAAACCGCCCGGCTGGAAGTCATGTAAGCAGTCATAGACACGCACAGATCCTCGCCAACATGCACGCTCGATACGAAGCGCTCAGGAGCGAATACACTTGTACAGTTCACGCGCACTCGCTACGTATTGGAGTGCTATTGTAGGAGGAAGATGCTTGGATCTTAGCTGCAGTTCTGAAGCCAAGAGAACCATCCAAAAATGGGCTGTAATGATAGGACAGAGGATGGAGCAGCTGTGATTGTACATGTGTGTGTGTGGCGGGAGGAAGATAAAGCGAGAGTGGAATAAGATAGGCCTGATGCCCAAGGCCAAGATCATCTCCTTTGACGACTAGCCAATGTTGCTACACTTCTGTGGCATCAGGAACTAATTAAACACACACACATACACATACACAAGCTTAGATATTAATTACTGCTTCTAGATGGCTGAATGTTGTTCTCCCACGGACTGTCGTATGGATGGATGCAGAGGAAATATCATTGATCTTTCAAGTAGATGAAATACACAGCGAAACACAAATGACAGGCGGAGTGTTGTGCTCATTTAATTGAATGCTTTTGAAAATATTATTCACAATCACAAAGATGTAAACATACCAAATCAACCTAAAGGCTTAAAAGACGTGCCTTTTTGTCCAAAGTCTTTGAGTGCATATACATTACATATACACTTTAATTCAGAAAGGATGCATTAAATTGATCAAAAGTCACAGTAAAGACATTTATAATGTTACAAAAGATTTCACTTTCAAATAAATGCTGTTCTTTTGAACTGTCAGAAATCCTGGGAAAAAATGGATCACTGTTTCCTCAAAAATATTAAGCAGCACAGCTGTTTTCAACATTAATAATACCTTTTTTTTTTTTTGAGAACTAATTAGACTGATTTCTGAAGGATCGGGTTTCCCAAACACTTCCCCGTCCACCATTGGTCAGCCAAACAGATAGTCCCGCCCCAAACGCATGTCATTGGTTGAGGCAAATTATGCTTTGGTGCTACATTTTGGCAGAAAACAACCTATAGTACAAGGTTAAATTTTGTTCTTATAAAAAAACTACCTGCATAAAAAACTTGAGTGCAGCTTGTGGAATCAAATCACAGCTCAACAAATCATAAATCATTCAAAACATAACTGTAATAAACTGTATGATTTGCAAATGTGCTTACAGGACTGCACCGTGTAGCACAATTCTTTTAGTACTACTTAACATAATGCATAATATAGCAATATTTAATTTATGACAGAGAAAAACAAATGACAGGTGGAGTGTTGTGCTCATTTAATTGGATGCTTTTGAAAAAATTATTTACAATACAAAATGCAATCTAAAGGCTTAAAAAATGTTCCTTTTGTATCAAAAGCCTTTCTTAATCAAGTAAAATGATTGCATATACATTACATAGACACTTTTATTCAGGAAGGTTGCATTAAACTGATCAAAAGTCACACAAAAGACATTTGAAATGTTACAAAAGATTTCACTTTCAAATAAATGCTGTTCTTTTGAACTTTCTGTTTATCAAAAATCCTGAAAAAAAAAAATGGATCACTGTTTCCTTAAAAAACCAAAAAAAATTTGAGCACAAATCTGGCATATTAGGATGATTTTTGAAGGATTGGATTTCCCAAACACTCCCCCATCCACCATTGGTCAGCCAAACAGATAGTCCCGCCCCAATCTCATGTCATTGTTTGATGCAAATGCTTCTGTGTTGCTACTTTTTGGTAAAAAAACAATCTATAGTACAAGCTTAAATTTTGTTCTTATAAAAAATACCTGCATAAAAAAATTGAGTGCAGCTTGTGGTATCGAATCACAGCTCAACAAATCATAAATCATGCAAAACATAACTGTAATAAACTGTATGATTCGCAAATGTGCTTACAGGACTGCACTGTAGCACAATTCTTTTAGTACTACTTAACGGAATGCATAATAAAGCAATATTTAATTTAAGACACGTTATTCTGTGAGAAAAACCTTGTTTCGGCTGGCTTTAGAAAAAGACTCCTAACAGCTGACATTTAAATTATGAGATACAAATTGAAAACACATGCGATTTGAATAATAACAATAATACCTTTGACAGTCACATTAAGATAACAGAGCACCACAATATACTCCTACCTTTAATATTACAGCCTGCAAACTCTTTCGAAAGAAAACTCATCAGACGGTTGAAGGAGAGGCAATGCTTCACATGCTAATGTGATTTCACAGACTTTCAAGTTAATCTAACGCAGTGGACAGGTCCTCTTATTACCACATGTTAGACAACGGCGGAGCAGTTCCTTGCTTAAAACAATATTAGATGTTATTGCATATTTAGGCTGTTGTGACAGACAGGCATAAATTCTCACACACCTATTACAAGCATCTGCAAAGGGCATAATTGCATTATGCGATATTGTAATGTAGTTTTCATAAATTTAATGTTGTTGAAGAAACAGTGGAACTTTTTATCTTGCAACAGTGGAAAGTAATGTTAAAGGGAATGGTGCACACAAAAATTGAAAGAAACTTCTTTCATTTTACTCAACCTCATGTTATTCAAAATCCTGATAATCAACAAAAAGAGGTATTCAGTTAAATGTTCATGCTACTCTTTAACAATATGTGCTGCTTTGACCAAAAAAAGCTTCATAAAAGTACAATACAAGTAATCTGTTTTGCACTTGAGTCATGGGTCTTAACAGTGGCTATGACGTTTTTCAAAATATCTTCTGTGTGTTTAACACATGATATAAAGTGATACAGGTTGGGAACATCAATAAACAGAGTAAATTATTTTTTTATGTTATATTATATTATTCACGACTGAATCTTATATAAAATAAGAGTTTTTAAGCAAACATATTTTCTTCTTGTTTTTTTTTTTAACTCAATATAACACTTCTTTTTGTATGAAAGAATCTTTCTTATACCTAAGCTGCTCAGAATCTTTTTGAGACACCACAAACCCCTTGCAGATATGAATAACACTTTTTTTTTTTTTTTTTGGAGTGATATTTCTATCTACCCACCATTTGTCCTCCACAGAACCCCAGAAGAACCGATTTGAAAGTGCATACTACAACAAAGACACAAATCTACAAAGTGACTTACATGTATTTGAACATATAAGCCTAAGGGCTATTTGTGCTATTTGAGTCGAGCGTCTCTATTAGTATTGCTCATAGTTTAGGTGAGGGATTTGAACTCATAACCCTAATAAACATAACTCGTCCTACACCGAATGTGCAGCAGACATGAATGATACCTCAAAACTGACTTACCAAATTGAAAAAAATACAATACCAAAATACATGGAATAGTTTTATGTGAGAAGGAATACATTTTAAAGGAATTGTTCATCTATAAATTAACATTTTGGTTTCTTCATCTGAACAGATTTGGAGAAGTTTAGAATTACATCACTTACTCTCCAATGGATCCTCTGCAGTGAATGGGTCATTATGGATAGAAGATTCGATTCTGAGTCTAAAAGATCCTGACTCGCAATCTCCTCTTTGGACGCACCTTTACATATTACATAATGAAAGAGTTTTTGTTTTCGATTTGTTATATTTCGTTAAGTAATAATTTAAAGCTTATATATATATATATATATATATATATATATATCATGGCTGTGAGGCAAGTATTCACTGAGTTTCAGTTCATTTTTGTGTAGAGCTCCTGTTCACGAAACAGCAGATGGCAGAAAGCACATCATGTTTGTTTTCTTTATTTTATAAAAGCACTGTTTGTAACATTTTGTTGACATTGTTAGTGCACACAAATAAAAGTAGACCCTTTTTCAGTTCCGAATGATGTATTACACTTACCTTTGTGAGCAAAAATGACGGATAATTTGAAATTGTTTCCACTGAAAAAATGCAAGTGATCGCGCTGGGGCCTCCATGTCCTGCAAAGCGGCTTAAGCTTCCATTCTCCACACAAACGATTGGATATGCGCCTAATAGCGCACATTTATCTAGGTTTGACATTTAAGATTACATTGTTTTATACTTAATATATAGAGAGAGGTTTTATTTTAGGCAAGTCGTGACGATTTGAGAAGGCAAATTGATCAAAAAGACTATGAACAGTTTTCCGCAGGCCGCTGTTCGTTACTTTAAAAAACATAAACTTATATTTAACAAACAAAAACGGCTCCAAATGTTTTTCTAAATTAACTTAATAAAAACACGTAGCGAAATATAATCACTTTGCCATTAAATACAAAACTGGACTATTTTAATAGCTAAAACAGTAGTATAGTAGTTTTGGGAGAAGGGGAAAAAAAAGACAAGCTCGGGTCGGACTCGGGTTGAGAATTTTGATAAGCTGTCAGACAAGGGCCAGGCTAGGGCCTATATTTGAGGCCCAGGCAGGGTTCTAGTATGATTGTTTTTCTTCATTTTTGGGTGAACTATTTCACCCAAAGTCAGCTATTTCTTATAATATAGATCTTATGTAACTCGCTGCATTGCACTCGTTGACTTTCGTTTATATTTCCACAGCCTGATTTTTGAATGAACTAGGCATTTTAAATTCTTCCCGGTCTACTGACAATTATGACACACGCTTTGAATATTACAGTGTTCATAATAACTTTCGCTAACACTACAATAAGTAAATCCACTTCCACAGCCAATTGATCCTTCACAGGGAGTTTGACTGACAGGCGATCTGACCAATCATAATGCCGAATCTGCCATTTTGCCCGACAAACAAATCAGACAGGAGAGTAGACTAACGTTGGGGGATTTTAACTTGAAAAATGGTGTGTATTGACGTCTTTTCGTGGTTGAAACGATACCTTCTGATGTTCAATCATGTTTATTTCATAGTAAAGAGGAAGAGATGATCGGTTCACATGCTGCTTGAACTGAGGCTATCAGTGATCTATCACAAAGAAAATTGTGCCTGAATTTTCACATTTGAATTTTAATTTGTGACCCTGGTCCACAAAACCAGTCTTAAGTAGCATGGGTATATTTGCAGCAATAGCCAAAAATACATTGTATGAGTCAAAATTATTATTTTTTTATGCCAAAAATCATTAGGACATTAAGTAAAGATCATGTTCCATGAAGATGTTTTGTAAATTTTCTACTATAAATATATCAAAGGTTAATTTTTGATTAGTAATATGCATTGCTTAGAACTTCATTTGGATAACTTTAAAGGCGATTTTCTCAGTATTTAGATTTTTTTGCACCCTCAGATTCCAGATTTTTAAATAGTTGTATCTCGGCCAAATATCGCCCTATCCTAACAAACCATACATCGATGGAAAGCTTATTTAGGGTCAAAAAACTGACACTCATGACTGGTCTTGTGGTCCAGGGTCACATTTCTTTATGTCTCTCTCTTTTTCAGAGAACTTCCCCATTCTCCACGTAACCTGCAGGTGGCTCTGAATGAGACAGACAGCAGAACAGTTCTTCTTTCATGGGTTCGGCCCTTTGATGGGAACAGTCCTCTCCTGCGTTACATCATTGAGCTCTCTGAGAACAGTAAGTGTGTGTGT
Source organism: Labeo calbasu (assembly GCA_019740295.1). NCBI lineage: Eukaryota > Metazoa > Chordata > Actinopteri > Cypriniformes > Cyprinidae > Labeo > Labeo calbasu. The sequence continues at coordinate 6,291 of JAHKKF010522161.1, forward strand.
GCTGTTTATATGAGCTTTGGCATATGGTTTATTAAACTTAATGCACCTTAGCCTCAGCTTTCAATTAAGCTGGTTTGCAACCAGTGGATTCTACTGAAGAAAGTCTTTCTCATTTACCTATTGCTGTCTTCCTCCTTAAGCTCTAAAAACAGACAGGCAGGCTGAAGTGAGTGAGAAGAGAAGAGAAATGGAAGTTGATTGTAATGGAGGGTAGTGGGAGGAGGTTTGTTTTCACTGTATTAAGCCAAGACTCTGTTATTGGTGGAAGATGAATGCTGGAAGAGATAGTGACAGGAAATGCAGAGAGAGAAAGAGATTGATTTGTGTATCGTCAAAGGAAAGACAATGAAAAATGTGGGTAGGGTGGAGGAGCTGGATGTCTAATAAACCTCAAGAGCTTTCTCTCCTCATATACACACAGAGTAGCTTTTCAGTAAATCCGAATGATCACATACTCTTTTTTTTTTTTTTTTGCATGCATGTGTGTGTCTGTATTGGTATTCATGCGTATCCCTGCGGCTTAATATTTACTGTTCCTGTTGAATTTGTGATTTATTTTGTGCAGTTGCTCGTAGTTTCTGTCTTCTCTTCTCTTGGGTCTGCTTGAGTGGTTTCACCATCTAAATTGTTCATTGATCTGCTTCCCATCATTTTTAATGTACTGCAAACGCACACACAAACGCACGCTCTCATATATTGGGGGTTGTGGGTAGTAACGCCTCCAGAATAAACAACAGCGCAGTCAAATTCATCATTTACCCAACTGCTGTAAAGAAAGAGATGATTCAAACAACTCATAATAAATCAGATAAAATAAGAAAAATAAAAACAGTTCTCCCCTTTGACACTCAATTTTACCTATTGTCTTTAGGAGTGAGAAGTAATCTAGTAGGAATAAATAAATGCCTAAAAGCAGCCATGTTATCTTTATTCTTTCTTATTACATTTATAAGTAATGTTTTACATTATAATTTCAGTTCAATTTGTGATACTAGTGGCAGAAATATATATTGTCCAGATAAATTAGGCAGATGATATTTACCTATTTTGAGATTATTATTAACATTAGACAATGTATCAGTGTTGCCAAGTCTGTGCTTTTTCTCCGGAATTGGGCTACTGTTGCTGCAGGTTGTTTTTCATGTCCACGGGTTGAAGCAACTCTGATTGCGTGATATTTAGCTCCTGAAATGCAAATTTTGCCAGGGAAGCCCCACCAAAAAATGTGTGTTTTACCACCCGGAACACATTTTTCCCGGGGGAATCCCTTCATAGCACAGTCAGTTTTGAATAGCAAATGGGGTGGTTTTGTTGTGAAAACCTGGCAACCCTGCAATGTATATGGGCCATTCTACAGAATTGGTGCAAACTGCTGTCCCACAACCACAATATTTAAACAGCATTTAAGTATTTTAATTTTAGATGTTTACTAGATTGTTTATCTATTGAAACCCACGATAATATTTAAAATATTAGTAAGCTTAATATATATAAAATGATAATTTATTGAGTACTTTCAAATGGGAGGTGGCTGTCCCAAACCCTAACCCCTAAATTTCAATTTATGAAAATGATATTGAAATAATTTTTGTATTTTTTTTCCATTGCTGTTTTTAAAAGTATCTTTTTGATTCTTTTAAAAACACATTTATTTTATGTATAAATTATGAAACTGTATGCAATTTTTTTGTGTCACTACCAAAAATGTTTTAGTCTGTTGGCCAAGGCTGATTTTAACTAAACCCATAAATTTATGATCAGCAATTATTCCTGTGTCCCCCTCTCTCATAGCTACAAGGTATGAATAGATACATCTCATCATTTTGAGGTAAATGTGTTCAAAAGTCTGAATATAACTGTAAGGAGCGTTGCTACCAAACACCTTTTTTCTGCAGTTAAGTGCACTTTTTTGGGAGTTATTTCTATAACATTTAATTGTTATATGTATACTACTGTTTAGAACTGTGCTAGCTAACCATGTGCTGATTAGAGAGCACAAATATTCCAAAACTTTCTGAAAATACAATATGAGAAATAACTGCACATTCACTAGAAATGTGTACAAATTATACAATTTGCATACATACAACTTTTTTGGAAAAAGACACATTGTTTTCAAGACATTTCCAACTCTGACTTTGAAACAGTTCTGTAGAATGGCCCATATACAATGGCAAATTTATGCTGGTAAAATGTATGGATGAATTAAATTCTTATAATAATAATTATAAGAAATGTTCAGCTTTGCCATCACATAATTTTAAAATATATATAAAAATAGAAAACTGTTATTTTTAATTGTAATTTCACAATATTACTGCTTTCACTGTATTTTTTTTAATAAATGCAGCATTGGTAATGCATTACAATATTAAACGTGATGCATTGTGTATTCTGAGTTTGCATTTCACTTATTTCATTCATTTTGAGAAGATATTGAATCTGTTTTAGTGCAAGTGAGATGAGTAAATGCATGTTGACATTTAGTCTAAAACTACAGTAACAATGATGTTTACACAGTGCACACAACGCCTCTGCACTTACTCCCGAATTCTCTCAACATGGGGACAGGAGAGCTGTCAGTCAATAAAAATGGGAAAACAGAGTAACTAGCGCTACTTCTTTGGAAAAATAACTCTTGTTAAGATATTTACAAGATATTTCTTGTTCTTCACAGATTCTCCATGGAAGGTCTACATGGATGATGTTAGTCCTGCACTAACTAGTTTGCTAGTAATTGGTCTAACGCCAGCAAGAACGTACCAGTTCAGAGTGTGCGCTGTCAATCAGGTTGGACGTGGACAGTACAGCGCTGAGACCAACAGGTAAGCAGTTTCAAGCTAACATCTTAGCCTACTAGCTTAGTGTATTGCAAAATGGTTAAGAAAAGCTCTACTGATAAGCTAGACCAAGATATCACGATAAATGTTTTTGATCAGACATTGAGGAAGGGAAACAGATCTTGTCTGACAACTAGGAATGCCATAATACTCAATGTAATATTGAACCATTCGGTACGACATCCATGGTTCAATACGCGCTTGTGAATTGCGTTTTTTCGGTTTTGCATTTAAATGATTTCCTTGTTTTATTTCTCTCGAAATTTGCTGTGTGTGCCCGTGATTTCACATGGTGAGATGAGGAAACACCTCCCCGTTTATTTTTGAAAAAAGACAGAAACTACAAGCAACTTCTAATGAAATGCAATGATAAGCCTTTCTAAACTTGTTGTCCAACAGAAGAGAAGATTATAACTTATTTTTACTTCACAGCATCAGTCAAGTATTTGAAATAACTTCCTTTTGTGATCTGATGTGGCTTCTTATCATAGAATGAGGCAGACAATATATTCTATACTGTATGTCAGTTAGCAACCCTGGTGAAAAAAACAGCATAAACCAGCAAAGGACCATCTTAAACCAGCATCAAAACATACTTACCAGCATATGCTGTTTTTTTCACCAGGGAATGGCTTACAAATATGCTTAATCATTATGAAAATACCCGAGATGGCTTAAAGAACACAGATAAACCATATAGTATTGCAGACAAGTGTTTCATTCTCCTTACATTTCATTATTCAAAACGTTTAATGTTATATCTATTTTGTTCAGTTACAGCAATTGCTGTTACAGTAGTTACAGCAATAGCGATGCCTTTATCCATATTAGCCTTTTCCTGGCTGGAAAGTCAACAGTGTTATCTCTTTAACCCATATGTGGATTTTCTGCACAAGGGTGCCCTCTGGGGTCCAGTATGAATGACACCCATCCTATTTTGTGTAAAAATCGGAAGAATAATACCTCTCTCAAAAGAAATATTAAGCAGACATATAATTATCCACGCTTTTTCCAGTGTACAGAGGTTTACAAGAGTATTTTGTTGTTAAAGGAGAACTCCACTTCCAGAACAACAATTTACAAATAATTTACTCACCCCCTTGTCATCCAAGATGTTTATGTCTTTCTGTCTTCAGCCATAAAGAAATTATGGTTTTTGAGGAGGATTAGGAAGATTTGTTCATTTTGCTGAACGAGACTCAAAGGTCCGAGTCGGTAAAATGATCCGAACTTACCATCACTACTACGAATCACATCTAAGTTCATCGTCTGTGTACTCCGGCTCAAAAAGGTAGAGAATGGCAAAAAACTCCATCTTATTTTCTCCTACAACTTCGTCCGACATCGTTGTAGCTTTTTGTTTGTAAACAGTGTTTGACTTACTTGCACTTTGTTAGTCTTTGCGCATCCGCTTTGTAAACACTGGGTCTGTGGTTCCGCGTGACCTTTCGATGTGATTCAATAGTACGTAGTGTCGTGAACGCGCATCCCAGAGCCTGTACTACACAAGCTTTTGTGCTTAAAAAGTATACAATTTTTTTTTTTCGAAAAAATGACAGATCGTTTCTCTAGATAAGACCCTTCTTCCTCGGCTGGGATCGTTTAGATCCTTTTGAAGCTGCATTTAAACTACATTTTGGAAGTTCAAAATCGGGGGCACAATTAAAGTCCATTATATGAAGAAAAATCCTGAAATGTTTTCCTCAAAAACCATAATTTCTTTACGACTGAAGACAGAAAGACATGGACATCTTGGATGACAAGGGGGTGAGTAAATTATTTGTGAATTGTTGTTCTGGAAGTGGACTTCTCCTTTAATTAGATGCAAAACAAAAAAAAACACACACTAATCTAACTGAACCAAAAACCGTGGTTAAAAACCGAGATACGTATTGAACCGTAGACTAACTGTATTGTTGCATCCCTACTGACAACGTCATGGCACTGCAGGAGTTACAATAACTGGGCCATGCTAACAAGCTAAACTTTGTTTCCAAGCAAACTCGAAATCCTTTGAATTCTGACTGTCGTAAGTTACATAGCCAGTCAAACAGATTGGAACTGGTAATTTTCACCAGCTCTTGCCAGTTTTTGTGCTTCCAACACACACACACAACCTCAGTCAGTTAGAGAGAATGTTATTAAATGTGAGGACAAGATTTGAACCCTATCAAAAGAAAGGCTGATTGTAATTGAATTACATAAGAGCTTTCATCACTGGCTCTGATTGTGAGCCATTATGACACATGGGCAGAAAAAAACCTCCCATATCCAGGAACACTGTGAAGGTGTGAGAAATAGCGTTTCTCAAAGCCAGTTCCACCCGGTGAAAGAATGTCAAATACAAACTTGGCTGGAGGGAAGGACACTTTAGCACAAGCAAAGGCTACTGCATTTGTGCTCTCTATTTTGTTTGTGAATTTTTATTCGCGCATAAATTGGCACACATCACAATGACTGCCTTCCAAATCGAATCAAATCGCTTAAAGACCTTAAAAGTCCTGAAAAGTTCAAATGGCTGTTTTTCAAGCCACAGGCATAAAGCTAATGCACATGCCAAGCACTCTTTGCTAAACGGCAGGAAGAAGGGCCTGCTCAATCATCAAGGACGTGTTGAAAAAGCTTGTCATGCTGTTTCCTAGTTCTGAGCTTAGCTTTCATTTAAAGCAAGGCTCCATTAAACCAACATTGCCAGTTTATATGCAACAGTACCAGTTGAGCCTCCCTCTGCTCTCATAATGTGAAATGCTCTGTTGCTTTAATTGCTGCTGAAGTTAAATGTTTTGAATTATTATTCATTCATGCTGTCTTTACCGTTTGATAAAGGATATATGTGGTTTGTTTACGTTTTGTTTTTAATCGAATGTAAATTCACGTCTCAGTCACATTTTTTTGGTTATAAAAACAGTGCTTACTCTATCAGAAAAGAAAGAAACTATTCTGTTTTATACTTTTACATTAACAATGTAATCAGTATTTTATTTATTTAAGCCAAGTATGAATCTCAAGTTATGTTTTCAAGCATTTTACATTTATTCCAAAATAATAACTCAAGGCAGTAACAATTTAAACAATCTATTATATTTGTGAACTTACCATCAGCTATTCTTTTTAATAATTGACTTTTACTTATATTTTAATTTTTCAGATCATCAGTCATCAAAGCTTGGTAAATATTGGTCACAGACACAAAGATTTACTTATTAGCTTATTACTCACTAAAAAACCCCTACAGATCATGTTTTCAGGCCATTTCAAGTCTTATTTTGATGTAACAAAGGGGTTATATTTACACTGCCCTCCAAAAGTTTGGAAACGCCTTAGAAAAGTGAGGTTTT
>JAHKKF010522162.1:0-13041 GCA_019740295.1 Labeo calbasu
AGGTGGTGATGAGAAAGTCAAATGATGAACCAAAGCTCATCACAAACAGCTTTTAAAAATTAACATATATAGAAGGTGCACAGTGTCATTCACACAAATGCTAAAAACCATCATGGTAACAAGGATTTTAAATGGACACAAAATCTAGGTGCATTCCATACCACACTGTGGATTTAAGAAAAGTGCCCAAAGACTTGCGTGTGCACTTATCATAAACATGGATTAGGAAAGTGCCCAAAGGTTTGTGTGGGTACTTACCATAACATGGATTTTAGAAATACCGCTTATTAGAAATCTGAATGAGGGGAGCACTGCTAGGCATTCCAAACAAGGCTTCAAGGGGAAGGCAGTAAGGGCGAGCCTCAGTTGCCTGTGTTGTGGGTATTCTCTTGAGGGAGCATAAGCTACTACCAACCCAAGCAGACCTGTGCTTACTATCTCAATAGAAACCATGGGTCCCGTTCTAGTAAGGCCCGCAGAATCTCAAGAACAAGAGCCTAGATTCATAATCAATGCTCCTCAGAGCACTCAGAAGGGTTCCAGCAGAAACACCTTCCACTCACACGCTGGTGAAAAATAATGCGGTCAAGCCCACTCCTCGGAGGGGCGACTCACTACATCACCAAGACGGTATGAGGTTAGGTCTGTATGATGATTGGGTGGATACCCTGAAACAGGAAGCCCTCAAAGGCATGCAAGTCCAGCCAGGGGTATCCAGGAGCATCCTGCGAAGAGATCATTTCCGAAGAGCTTACCTGGTAAGAGGACCGAAGCCCTAGATGTAGTGCTGTAGTGGGGACGTGAAGGCCAATAGTGGCTCCAGGTGGATATGACAACGGCAGATCCAATTAGACAAGCAGACCACAACCATAGTCAAGGACCAGAGGGGGGTGCTCGAAGAGGACCTACCTAACAGAAAGAAAAAACACAACAAGCAGGTCCCAGAAATACAGCAGAAGAGGTTAGACACATAATAACAGGGTTGTACTCACCCACCGTGGTTCCCGCGCATGACTAGGATGTGAAGGTCAAAGCCTAGATCCAGACCATCAGTAAAGTTAGCTTTTATGAACATAAAAGCTGACCTAAAACATCATAGGTCCAGGGGAAGCGCGCAGGAAGGCACAGGGAGTGAGATCCGTGTTGCGACGCAGCTCAGCAACCTCATCAAGGGAAAGACCGCAGGGCAGGAGATTTTAGAGGGCTCAGCCTCACCTTCTTCACTTTCTGACATTTCCTGCTCTTCCTGGGTAGGACCCAATAGAGCACTAGCCCCTGGATCAGATGACGTCAGTGCAATAACATCATCGTCATCCAGCAGTTCATTTTCGCCCCCGACCGACAAGCGTGAGAGGGAAAGTGTCTTTCTTAACTCATCCTTTTATACTGTGGTCATACCGGTAGTGACACACCGGCAGCGGCGAGTCACGCCGGAAGTGGCATCATAGGCTGTCACCAGCCAACATCGTTGTCGTTTTTTGTATGTAGGCTTCAGACACGAGTCACGGAAATGGCGTTTCCCATAGAGACCCCTAGAGGACGCAGTTCAAGTTCCTCGAAAGGGAACTGAATGACCTGGAGCAGTTTGCGAAAAAAGAGTGGTCCAAAATTCCAGAAAGGTGTAAGAACTCATTCATGGTTACAGGAAGTGATTGATTTCAGTTATTTATTTATTTATTTTTTTCCCAAAGGGGGTGCTACCAAATATTAAGTTATGGGTGCTAATAATTTTGTCCAGTGTATTTTTTGGGGGGGTTCTGTGTGTAACAGTATTAGATTTGACTTTTCTTCTCTGTTTTTTTTTTTTTGTGTGTGTGTGTTGTTCTAATGCAAACAAAACTAAACATGTGAATGCCAAAACATTTGCAACTGCAACGAGAGAAGAGATGCATTTTCTGACAGAATTGCAAGGGTGCCGATATTTTTGGCCATGACTGTACACAGATAGATAGATAGATAGATAGATAGATAGATAGATAGATAGATAGATAGATAGATAGATAGATTGATTGATTTTCATCATTTAAGCATTTATTTAAATAAACATCTGAGTTCATTTAAATGGACTGCACTTTAAAATATGAAACAGAATGTTCTGGAATTGGCATTGGCTCATTTTTGGGAGTGGAAAGATTCAGTGTCTTGGGTCAGCAGTGAGGGTCTTCCCCCTGGTGGACTGAGTCTTAAATGGATTTCAGGTGGCATTGCAGAGATATTGTGCAAACAGAATAGCATATTTATATTTTTATATTGATGCAAAATTACAAGGTGAAAACAATGCACATTTATGATAGATTCTGACAATCTAATATTATACTATAATATCTAATATATGATATTGAAACTATAAGCTCAGTGAGAATAAATCTTTGCAGATGCACGCAGACAAAGAAAATGAGTGTGAGAGGATATGCAAAGAGAGAAAGAAAAAGTATGCAAAAATGCACAAGGACAAATGGCTTGAACATCACTTGTTGCTAAGTGATGATGAACTGCAGCCCTGAACAGACCCATCATCTTTTGAATGTGCTGTTGTTTTTTTTTTTTGAAGTGGCATCAACACAAATACAAAGAGCAATTACAAGGCTGGAATCTGTAAGATGCGCAACCTCATCACACAAAGTGCACAAATACTTTTTTTTTTTTTTTAACATTTTGTTCGCTTTCCTTAGTAAATTGGCAGTCAATCCTCAAATAAGCCCTTATTTAGTGCTTAAATGGCAGAAAGAAAAACAAATCTTTATTTTAAAGATCCTTGCAAATTCACATAGCTGCATAGGTTGTTTTTTTTACTATGGTTCTATCACACTTTTTAAGGAAATAACACACTGACATTCTGACAGCAGGAAGACTTTCTTCTGTGAGTATTGCTTATTTGTTAGGGCGATGATGTGTGAGCAGGACATTTGAAACAACATTAAAATGATTTAAGCTTTAATTAAAGACTTTAGTTATTTGGTTATTTTGTACAGCTCAATTTTCTGCTGTAACCGATGCGAAAGAAAAGTGAGAAGAATAGAAAATGCGTTATTGATTTGGTAGAAATAACTTACTAAGACTGGTCTTGCTGCCCAGAAACAACAGTATTTGTCTGGTCAAATTGCACTGAAAAAAGTATTTATAGGAGGATTTAGATACAACCAGGACTTTCAATGCCATAATAAATGTTTATAATTGTAGTCATACATACAATATCTCAGTTTTAACATTTGCTAGACAGACTCACCAGGAAATGCCAAGATTAACTACAATATTGTCTGCAAACTCAGCAGCAGCAAGAGGTATTGATATTCTGTATTAAACTGTAGGTATAAGCATGAACTCTGCTGAAGCATCATATTAGTGATTTAATCAGAGATGAGGGGAAAGGGGATTTCTCTCTCACTCGTTCCTTCTGTATTTTATTTTCCTTTTCTGGCAACTGATCTTACATTTCTTTCATTTCCTAAAACTACATGCCACATAAAATATTAGCATTTTTAAAAGTATACAGGAGATATAAAAACCTTTAAAAGCTTGTAAATGCAAAAACATGTCAAAAACCTGTCAAGCATTTTCCTGAAACGATTAAAAATATGCTGTCCAAACCTCACTGCTGCCTTTTGAACAAATACAATGCTCATCAAATGCTTTCTGCTTGATGTCATGGAGCAAAGTGGATTTTTTTTTTTTTTTCCACATGACTTATTCTGCTTAAAACTGCCATTAGTGGTATTTAAAAAATGATGAATTAATACCTGTAAGTTAGGATTTTTGAAATTTGATTTTCAGAAAGCTGCTAACAAATACTAATTTCAACATCAGTAAGATTAAGTTTCAAACAAAATAATAAAAAGCAATTATTCAGCCATGGGCTAAGTTAAATAATTATCATGTGGTTTTTAATAAATACTCAAAAGTAGTAACAATTATAAAACTGTCTTATAAAACTGATTTTTATAACTGTTTTTATATTTGTTTAATACTCCTAAGGGCATCAGTGTTCCACAGCCTCTCAGCTGCAATCTACAAACCACACTTTATAGCCAAAATAAAGACTATTCAAACATAGTAAATATTTATGTAAGTGCTGAGGCATGTAAATGTAGCATATAATGTGAAGTGCATTTAACACTATTGGATTTGTAAACACTTTCCTTTATAACAGTAATAAACGTCACCGGTGATGCATCAACCCAGTCTCCATACACTCAAGTAACTGTGTGTGTAAATGTGTGTCAATGACTAAACCTCTTCACCAGCCTGTCAGGGTCACCTTCTTCCTTCTCATCACATCTTGACTGTGGCCCGAAGCTGATGTGTCTCATGGCTATGTGACTGTTAGGATCTAGTGTCTCATAAAGCAGAGTTATATAAACCCAGCTTCTGTGGGAGACACTGAGCCTTGGCTGTGAAAAAAAAGAGCGTGACTAGCTGCACAGGTTTCCATTCAAAAATGCACAATAGGACAGAAGATTCACTGGTAGATACTGCAGTTATATAGTTCACGCTCTCGCTTTTTCATCCCAGAGCTGCCAGAGTTGGCATGAAAAATTGTAGAAATGTGGGACTCATTTGGCAGTCATTCTTACCACCAAGAATACAATGTAAAAATGACTGAATGAAGGTTAATCCAGAAAGAAGTCACTGAATTTGTAAGAACGAAAACATTTTAAAACCTTCTTCAAAAGTAATCAATCTCCAGTGATGGAAATAACGGCGTTTGTTTACTAACGGCATTATTTTTTTTCAGCAACAAGTAATCAAACAAATTATTGTTTCCCCTGTTACAACACCGTTACCGTTACTGACAATAAAATGTGGCGTTGCTATAGCTGAGCTCACTTAAGTGGTTTTCATCTGAGTAGGCTCTCTGTCAGCTATAGGACCTGCAAAGCTGCGCATTGCATGAAGTTGTTTTCTTTTTCTGAGGTAAATTCTGGCTTATTCCTCTCAGCGCATCTTGTTCCAAAAATGAAAAGTAGATGAGCTTGATGAATGTTTACATTTGTTTATGGAGGTGAAGTGGGCATTTACCTACATGTCCACGCGTCTCACGTGAATGTTTAACATTTGAAAAGCGGAGCTGCTTATAGGCGTGATGTAGAGATAATGAGTTTAGACGGGAAAAGCTGGAGCTCACGTTGGTATCATATGGATTACTTTATCAGAGAAAATTTGTTTTCAACGTGGCTTACCTTATTTAAAAGTAGACACTGCAAGATATATGAGCAATATCACACGAGTAGACTTGAGATATGGCTGAATATCGGCACGGCTGTGATTTGCCGCAGGTAATCACAGAGTGCCGATATTCGACGGCACGAGTTCAACGGCACGAGAAAATAAATAAACAAATTAACAATGGAGTGTCTTTAAATGCCCTCTTTTGTGCAAACTACTTCTTCCGCCGCAAATTCAAATCTAATGTTGTAAATCAAATAATAGATTAATGAGGCCAAAGATTGCCGTTAGATTTACCCATAACGAATTATATCTCATGTGTAACCACTACAGAGACATCAAAGCCAGCGGTAAAATCCAGAAGATCTGGCCGAGCTGAGACGCTCTCGGGCAGGATTGATGAGTTCAGAACGTCCGCTGACGACATGGAGCTGTCACGTCCGAAAACGTCAAAGCAAATTTTCAAATAAACATTATCTTTATTAACAAACTGCATATTTGAACTATAAACAAGTACATTCTCGCCTGAAAACCTCTTAAAACTACATTCCGTGACACAAAAACAGTAATATTAATAAAATGATACAGGATTTGGGCGTCCACCATGACACTCGAGAAAAAAAAAAAAAAAACAGACCCGGCTAGAATGAGCGGAGTGATACAAAATTGTGAAAATTATCTTGTAGCGATACCAGTACAATATCTCACGGTTCTCAACCAATCAGATTTAAGAACCAGAACGAACTGTTGTATAAATTATATATATGTATTTCTCATGTCTGTGAGGCAGATATTCGCAGAGATTCAAGTTCTTTTATTTACGAGTCTGTGAAGAGAGGTGACGGAGACCGAGACAGCAGAGAGCGCACCCTGTTTATTTTCTTTTTTTTTACAAAAGTGCATTGTTTTGTTGTTGTCATTATGACTATACACAAATAAAAGTAGACCCTTTGCAGTTTTAACCGTTACCTATTCTTATCTGTGAGATGTCCACAGGTTGAAGCAACCCCAATAACGTGATATTTAGCCCCTGGAAGGTGTCTCTCACACTGTCCCACAGCGACATTAAAATAGGGTTGATTAATGTGCAATATTTTATTCATTTAACATATTTAATATTGGGGGCATTAAACTTATTTGACATATATGAACTTTTTTTAACACAATACTTTCCCTAGTAATTAGTTACTTGTATTATGATGTAACTCAGTTACTATTTGTGATAAGTAGTAACTATAACTAATTACTTTTTTTAAGTAACATTTCCAACACTGTCAATCTCAATGTAAATGATGATGGAATTTGAATTTAGATGTAGGCTATGCATTAGCTTACATTAGTACACTTTGTTTACAAGTTGTTTCATATTGTAAGTTGTGACCTCAGTGCTTTTCCATAATTCATTAGCACACTGAATTAGCATAGAAGCCAGTCAATGTATTGCTGTGATGCAACGGTTCAGTACAGGACCCGTCATTGCTCTAGACAATTTAAATCTGTGACAAGTTGAGGATTTTCCTCAATCTTCCGAAAATACTGTATCTCGAATCTGTGGTAGGCTTATATCTATTCCTATCAAAGAAATCCCTGAGGTTCTCCTGACTGCATGAATTGCATGTAAATTTCTGTCGGTTTAGAAAAAACGTACAAAAAAGCCCTTGAGCTGACATTTTGACAGCAGCCCTCTTTCTTATCTTAATTCTTTGAGGGTTATCTGTCAGTCATATTTGCTCAGGTGCTGAGGGTGGGACTAGTTCTCTTGTATTGGTTAAATGTCATTTTCATGTCCCAGTACCGCCTGAAGACAGACTTAACCTCTACTTTCTGTTACTTAAATTACAAGTTTCCCCCTGTGATTCTACAGCAAAAAATACCAGGACTATTTTGAGATGCATGCTTGCTTGTCAAACACAAGTTGGTGCCTTTTGACGTCCTCACTTTATTTGATTTATAATAAAAATGTGAAGAAATGTAGCATCACCATGCACACATTGTCAGATCCATTTGATTTGTCTGGCAGTGAAGATTTTGCACTGAAGATTGCAGATTTAATATAAGTTTGGCAAGTATTTTTGAAGATTTCAGTTGGAGCTGACTGAAAATAGCTCTCAGAGGATGACCACAGATAGAACTCTTCTTGGAAGATGTGGTGGAGTGTTTTTTGAATTATTACTATTTTAATGATTTTTGTTTCATTATATAAGAATGACTCAGTTTTACATAACTTAGCTATGACTTAACTCTCCAAATTTCTCCCCTGCTCAGGAACTCCATACTTCATGAACCATTCCTGTATTAAAATCTATTATCTGCCTTTTGGTCATGGCTGGAATAAATTTAGCGAAGCACACTTTTGATCACCAAGATATTTTCCCGCCCATCTGCTGGAGCCTCTAGCAGCATAAAATCTATAACTACCACCTCAGTTGCAAAGAATGATTTCATAGGTGGAAGTATTCTTAGAGGCATCTTTGTGATCATCCCACATACTCACCTGGAAACATGGCATGTGAGTTCTTTGATTTTTATTTTTGAGACAAGCATGCAACAGAAACTGAATTGATGGTCCGGGGCCAGTGGTATTTTGCCTTCTGGTCTAACCCCCGGTACCCCCCGTGCATTAATTTGGCCCTAGTGTTGCTGTTTTGCATGCTTCACCAGAGACAATACAGTTTTAGACAAATCTTAAAGGTCTTGATGCTGAAATGCTGGGAGAGTCTGTGTATTCCTTTGAAATACTTTAGTAATAGTCCTAGTCTGTAATTCATGGATACCTTACAGCTTTCTCAACTCAGCATCTACTAACTAAAAGAAAGATCACCCAAAGTTGGACTAGTAGCCTGAAGGTCATGGATTCAAGTCAAAGTACCTGCAGGAGTTGCTGGGAGTGAATGAACAGCACTCTCTTCCACCCTCACTGCCCTCAACTGAGGTGCCCTTGAGCAAGGCACTGAAACACCAATTGCTTCCCGGGCACTGGAGCAAATGGCTGCCCACTGCTCTGGGTGTGTGTTCATGTGTGTGCACTTGGATGGGTTAAAGTGGGTAACATAGTTGACAATGGGTTTTCGGACACAGTTAACAGTTAGTGCACACCCAAATGTCTTGATAACCTAATCTAACTGAAGGCAAAACTGTGAAATTAATTCAGATTTGAGATCATTTTAATGCGGTAATGCAGAGTAGAATGAGCAACTTTACAAAATCTGACAGTGGAATACCATGGTTGTATGTGATATGAACATCATTTTTGAACAAAAGATATGGCTTTTTCAACATATAGTAGTGTGATTGGGAAAAATAGAATTGTGTACTAGAAACTTAAGCATCGGGGCTTTAAATTGATGAAAATATATTAAAAAATATACTTCACGGACATGATGTACCCACAATTATAGAATGATCCTTTAACTTTCACATATTTTCAACTCAGTTTACTCACCCTTAAGCTCTTCCAAACCTTGTATAAGTTTTTTTTTTCTTGTGTTGAACATAAAAGAAGATATTTTGAAGAATGCTGGTAACCGAACAGTTGATGGTCCCTAATAATTAATATCTTCTCTGTGTTCGACACAATAAAAGAAACTCATATAGGTTTGGGACAGCTTGGGTGATTAAATGATGACAGACTTTTTGTATTTTTGTGAACTATCCCTTTAAGTTGAAAATCAAGAGACGCTCCTTTCCTGACAACATTGCAAATGGCAACACCATCATCAAACTCAGCATCTTCAGAGTCTACTGCAGACTCCCCTGATAATGAGTGCCTAGAGAGAGTCTATGCCGCTGTATTACACCATCCTGAACAATACTGAACTTCAAAGTTGAACACAGCTAACTAACTATACTGCCCACCTCTGTTCAATAGCTCCCAATTTTGCTGAACTAAGATGACACTGCATCATTATCTTTCACTATTTAGAACTTTGAAGCCTATACGGATCCCCAAAACTTTCCACAAGAACTTCTAGTTTCATACTACTATAGTTCTTTTTCTTCAGTCATTTACCTAACACACACTCACATCAACATTGCATCAGTTTCAACAGGCAAGTAAAATATGTAAAGACAAGAATGGGAACACTAGTCTGTCCTTTAACTCAGTTTGACATGACACTGTGTTCCACATGTTACTGAACTTGGTTGATATATTACTAGGATTTTCAACATGAAATCACAAGCTCAGCAAGTCATGCAGTAGAGGGTTTAGGTCACTGTTGGACTGTTGTTCAATACCTCATGTAATCTCTCGTTTGAATTCACTGCAGTTTCCAGCTGAAATCAACACTAGCGGCATTAAAACACCAACAACTTCTATTCCTTTTCAGACAAATCATGATTTCACAAGCAGATTATTGATTAATAAAGCCCCTTTTCACTTGGTTCCATGCACAAAACAATGCTACAGGACCTCAAAACAGTTTTACCATAGTGCAGGATTTGCAGAGCATTCATAAAAGTCCTGTGATTCTGACCCATTCATATGTCTGTCACATTCATCTACAACCTGGTGATAAACACAGGCTAAATTGATAGTAAAGTAAGAAAAACTTGTGTCCCTGCAAAGGATCAAAGCTCTTGACTCTGCAAGGTAGAGGAAAATAATTAAATTTGTCTTTTGATTTAGTCACCTTTAGTCTACACAGTCCAGGCTACCATCTGTCTGTTTGACCAACACCACAGGTGAAGCATTAGAGCTCTTATTCTTTGAAATTATACCTTTTCTCAACAGCTTTGAAATATGTTCTTCACCTCTCTGTATTGGGTAGGTGTAATGGCTGAGTTTCAGGCACATCATCTACTTGATAGATCTCATGACTGACTTTGTATAACCTTGGTCATCAAAGCACTGACTTCTGCATATTTAGGTGAAAATGTAGTCTTTCTTCTCTGTTCTCTTCTCATCAGAGCCAAAACTGTCCACTTTAAGACAGACTGGTTGGAAAATGGGAGTCTTTTGATCTTTTACGTCAGCTGTGCTTGCTGAAATTTGCTTGGAAACTTGGAACAGAATTCTAAGTTTAGTTTAGTTTGAATGACAAAACCACACATACAGTTATTATAGGATGCAGAACTATCAAAAGTGTCTGTGCTTTTAAGTCATGCTAATAAAAAAAGAACAGAAAAAGAATCAAATAATACATTTGTTTTTTACATTACTGTCTACAGTACAGTCTTACCAATATCTGACTGATGACAGTTGCTTCTGAGAACTTTTTACAGCACTGGAAATCCATTAAGATTGATTTCCACCACACAACAAGGTGCTCAATAACTAGGGTTGCCAGGTCTGTGTAACATAACTAAGCCTAATAACCAGTCAAAAATAGCCCAAAAGTAGCCCAATGACCATATTCCAAAATTTTAAAGCTCAAAATATACAATACCCATACCTATAGTAGATATTTTACAGTCACTGAAAACCAATATGTCATAGTGACCATAACCATAGCTCAAGGGTTCCTTACCTGTGGCCCTCCTTTGCAAAAGTTGACATTTACTACAGTTTTATCTTTGGTAGAATATAAAATATTCCAGTGCAAGCATTTCAGTCAATTATACTTTATGCAATATGTCAAACCATTAACCCACAGCGGTACAAAAAAATCTACCAGTGGCAGCAGTTTAAAAGTAGCCCAAAGTAGCCCGCAGACTTGGCAACCCTGTCCATAACCTTCTTGCGACAGTCATGAAGACTGTTTTTTTTTTTTTATTGATTGATTAATTGATTTTATGTCTTCGAGACCACTTTTTCTGAAAACTACTTTCTCTGATGCTACCAGACGTGCTTTGCATTATTGGAAAATTCTTGGCTATATGACCTTTAAAACATATAGGTAGATGACCATCAGTAAACTTGTCCTTAGCTTTACATAAATTCATACCAACAACTGCTGTACTCATCTGACTGACAATATCCATCATTTTGCTGCCATTTCACTAATAGCTTTGCTTTGATCCACAACCAATTTCAACATATCATTAGGAGTGAACAACATCTGCTCTCCAACCTTAACAGCAGCACAATGGGCCTCAGTGTTCAGTCTGTTTTCACATTTTGTCCACTTAAGTATTTGCAGCGGACAACATATACGTATGCTTCTTTACTGAAATGATTTGACACAGAAAATACATGACATGATTGCTAAAATTTCGTAAAGGAAAATATAATGTTCATCATCACTGAAGGGCTACTTAATCAACAAAATACAGGTCTGCTACTGAGAGCTACATGATTTAAAAATAAATTCTACTACCACCTCTGTACATTGAGAAATTAATCAAATAGCTTTATTATTTGTAGAGATGCTTAACACTACTTAATAGGATGCAGCCATTGCCTTGTGAATTAAATAAATAGTTCAACCAACCATTTTGTCATCATATTCACCCTGACATCCATCCAACCTTTATTATTTTTATCATACATGATAAGGTACAATGTCAACACTGCTGTTTTTCCTACAAACAGGCTCTTCAGTTTTTCATAAGTAGATTTCCAATTTAGGTGGTGACCAGCCTTAACCCTGCCTTGCTTTTGTGGGCAACCAGGCAAGTGATGAAGGTTGATAAGTTGATAGCAGGTACAATTAGTTAATCATCAACATGTATTTTAAATGTTGTTATTGGCCTTTAGCTGCTCATCTCAGTAATTATGTACAAACTGGACATCCAGCATTGAAGTGTGTTTCAGACATTAATGTTACATGAAATGAACAATGACTTCAATTAAAGCTAGGTTAACACATTTTTCTTAAGTAGGGTTTAAATACTTTTTACTTTAGTAACTGAGTTAGATCATTAAAAAAGTACACTCTTAAAAATAAAGGTGCTTAAAGACGTTCTTCACAGCGATGACATAGAAGAACCATTTTAGATTCCACAAAGAACCATTCAGTCAAAGGATCTTTGAAGAACCATCTCTTTCTTACCTTTTTTATAATTTAAAGAACCTTCTTTCACCACAAAGAACCTTTTGTGAAACAGAAAGGTTCTTCAGATGTTAAAGGTCTTTATAGAACCATTTAGACAAAAAACGTTGTTCTATGGTATCGTGAAGCACCTTTATTTTAAGAGTGTAACTAATTACCAAGAGAAAGTGACTATTGTGTTACTTTGTTACTACAAAACTATTAAACTTTTGTAATTAGAACTTTAGTATGCGTATTTGTCATGTTGACTGAACTTAGGACTGGTGGTGGTGCTTAAGAGATTGTTTGTCATGTAGTGTTTCTATAAAGAAGGGGGGAAAAAACTAAAAATAATACTGATAAGATAACAAAACTACTACGAATTCTACTACTAATAATAATATAAAATGCACTAAGGATTAATGAGCTCCTGGGTTCATGAATATTAACCACGTTGTCGGCGTTCGCTCAAACTGATTTGCTGAAATCAAAACAGGGACGATAAAAGGTGAGTGCCAGCCAATGAGATTGCCATTTGCGCATTAGTTCCGCCTACTACCGGAGAAACTGGCAGTTCTTAAAAGCTGAAGAATTCCAAAGGAACTCTGTTAATTTGATAGAAAAATACATCAAAGAATATTGTTTACATATAGCTTGTCAATTCTGCATGGTATATAAGACTCTTTCGCTCTGTGTTTTTCTTTGCGTGTGTGTGAGACAAAGCAACAGTTGGTTGTGTGCCTTCACGTTGCAGTTTACGGTTCGTTAAATACAGGAACGCTGTGCATCCATTCAGATGAACAAAAAAATAAAATTATAATAACATTATTGTTACGGATCTGGTCGGTGAGCTGCGGAACGCTCACCATCAGATGTCACTCTCACCTTGTTCTCACACACTGACTGTTGCACTACACCCCGGACTCCATTCCCCATCAGCCATTGCACTTCACCTACGTCCAATCAC
>JAHKKF010522162.1:13091-27353 GCA_019740295.1 Labeo calbasu
TGCAGAGTAGAATGAGCAACTTCACAAAATCGGACAGCTGAATACCAGTTGTATGTGATATGAACATCATTTTTGAACAAAAGATATGGCTTTTTCAAAATATAGTAGTGTGATTGGGGAAAATATAATTGTGTAGTAGAAAATTAAGCATCAGGGATTTATACTGATGAAAATATATTAAAAATATACTTCACAGACATGCGATGTACCCACAATTATAGAATGACTCTTAAACTTATTTTTAAGTGGATTGTGGTTGATTGATTTACCTTTGTTGTTCCTGCAGCCCCCTGCGGTGGATCCCACTCTCCAGTCTCCTTCAAACTGGCTGTAGTTCCAGCGACTCACGGTGTCGCTTGAAAGAGTGTCTGGAGTCAGATTACAGATGTCCAACCTCGAGAACTGCTGTATGAAGTCCGAATACGCCATCCTGACAGGACAAGTAAGATTTGTCAGTATTCATTAATTTAGTTCTTACATTTTTGATTGTTACAAGCTCCAGTTCTCTTACCAGAACTCTCCATCTTCAGCTGAATGAAACAATTTAGCTTTTTCCTCCGGTTGGACGCTCTTCCACTCGTTAGAACTGAAAAGGTCATGGGAAATATTTTAGACGACTGATGTTAAAGGAGTAAGATCTGTTTAGGGAAACTCACTTGTCACTCCAAGGGCCTATCCACTCCACCCGACCCCACGGGTTCCTGATACGCACCAGTTGAACCAGACGGCCGTAAGAGTGAACCTGTAGGTACAATAAGGTGACAGTCATTAGAGCTCCTTCAGTTTTTTTCCTATCAAATCTATATATCCGTGTCAGTGCCGGTATCTGACCTCTTCTGCCCCCGTGATGGAGTAAGCATGACGCTTCACTAGCTTTAGACTCGTTTTTGTCTCTGTCTCCTGTGAATTGGACTTTTTTAATGATAAAAATATTAGAAGATCAGGATTAAATCAGCATTTCCCAAATGGTAGCAAAATAATTATATATATATATATATATATATATATATATATATATGTATATATATATATTTTTTTTTAAATTAAACAGCACAACAGTTGTTTTCAAAAACGTATATACTGGTTTATTGGCTATGAGCTTCAAAACATAAATCATCATTATCAGCCACTTACTACGTATTATAACAAATGTCACACTTGAAAATTCTGGTATTTAGTGTGAGCTACAAGAGAGCCAACATTTGATATTTCCACATTAACTGGACCACAGATCCACTCAAATATTTATTTGTCATCCAAGATGTTCATGTCTTTCTTTCCTCAGTCGATAAGAAATTATGTTTCTTGAGGAAAACATTCACGAATTTTTC
Organism: Labeo calbasu; assembly: GCA_019740295.1. NCBI lineage: Eukaryota > Metazoa > Chordata > Actinopteri > Cypriniformes > Cyprinidae > Labeo > Labeo calbasu. The sequence goes on from JAHKKF010522162.1 coordinate 14,423, forward strand.
TCCACATAGTGGACTTTAATGGTGCTCCAAAGTTTAAACTTCCAAAATGTAGTTTAAATGCAGCTTCAAATGGCTTTAAACGATCCCAGCTGAGGAAGAAGGGTCTTATCTAGCAAAACGATTGGTCATTTTTGAAACAAATTGGCAATTTATATACTTTTTTAGTCTCAAACGCTCGTCTTGTCTAAGTATGCGTAAGCTCCAGTTTTTTTCCAGTTCAATACGGTCAATACAGTTAGGCTATGTCGAAAAACTCCAATCTTGTTTTCTTTCCCAACTTCAAAATCATCCTACATCACTGCAGAACATGCAGAGAAGATCAAATGCCCTTTACAAAAAAAGGTAAAACAGCGATGTAGGACGATTTTGACGTTGAAGAAGAAAACGAGATGGGAGTTTTTTTGACATACCCTAGGATTACACAAACTACACATTGCATTGCAGAGACGAGACAAGACGAGCGTTTGAGGTTAAAAAAATAAATAAATTGTCAATTTGTTTAAAAAATGACAGATCGTTTTGCTAGATAAGTCTTCCTCGGCTGGGATCTGTAGCATCTGGACCAATCAGACATACAATTATATGTTACATTTAACAAATAATCTTTAAAACCAACAAGCCAAAAGGGCCTCTTGGAGGTGTGTCTTCTACACTTTTCACATGGGAAGAAACTCCCAGTCACCATCGAGTCAGAACATCTTTGGAGTTCATCACTCTTTGGACCCAGAAGAACGTGATCATGATCCCAAAACCACCACTGCTCCAAACCATCAAGACTTTCACCAGAGACTGCATTCGGACACTTGTTCAGTGACTAAGGCAATGCAAGTATCGTACATTTAACTAAACAAAACAGAGGTTTAGTATAAGCTGTAGACAGCACTGATGGTTTCACTCAGGTGGCTAACTGACTCTTTTCATAGCTTCATTTCCTTGTCTCTCTAATGGCTTTTCACTGACCCTTCCCCCATGTATGAGTTATTTCATGTTTGTTTGTTTAGATTAGTTATGTGTTAGTCCTTCGTTAATAAATATTTGTGCACAAATTACATGAGTTTTGATTCTGACTCTGCCTTGCAAAATTAATGTCCCTTTACGATTCCGATTCAAGCTACAGGTTCTAATGCAATAGTGCTTTAAGAAATTTATTTGCTGTGGCCAAGAAAATATAATTTCTTGTTGACATGAAATTATACTGAATGTTCGCTGGACGAACATATTAGTTGATGGAAAATTAATTCTGAAAACGAAACGAAAATTAATACAGATCGTTTGGAGCCCTCTGAAGCTGCATTTTGGAAGTTCAAACTTGGGAGCACCATTGAAGTCCACTATATGGAGAAAAATTCGGGAATGTTTTCCTCAAGAAACATAATTTCTTATCGACTGAAGAAAGAAAGACATGAACATCTTGGATGACAAGGGGGTGAGTAAATTTTCTGTAAATTTTTGTTCTGAAAGTGGACTTCTCCTTTAAGTATTATATATTTTTAAACGTTTTATTCTTGCCTTGGAGAATAAATATTGAGAAAAGACAGCCAAGAGAAGTGGAATGGGACTCACAGAAATGGCGCACCCCATCAATGATCTCAGAGTCAATGCTTTCTGCATGAGCTTAAACAGGTGTGGAGGAGCTTTGCTCAGCTCATAGCTCTCAGCGATGCCTCCAGTGAAATCCTCAAAACCCTCAGTGGCCCGGCCTCCTGACAGAGCTTCATATGAGCCATTTACCCTTCAAAATAGGGGACATCAGTGCCACTAGTTGGTATCACGGATATCTGACGTGTTTTGTAGGCTGAGGTTACCAACCATTTCAGATGACTCAGTATCTTATTGTTCAGCATTACAGTTTAGGTAATTAGTAGCAGAATTTATGAAAAAAGACACACTTACTTTGCATAGGCTTTTTCCAACAGAGCGCTCCAGAACTCAAAACGCTCAGCTGAACGAACAAACAGCAGCTTCCCATCTCTGGTGGGCAGCCGGTCGTCAATGACCACATCCACCCATTCACCATACTGCCAAAGCTGAAGAGATGCAAACAACATTAAACAGTCTGATATTGTCACTTTAATTTATTGTTGGAGTAATAAGGTTATAAATACACAAATGAGTTCCAAAAGTCTGAGACCACTAGTGAAAATAATCTATTTTGCATTTTTTTTCTAATGTTATATAATTTTTTAATTCTAAATTTTATTATTAACTAACAATTTGAGTGAAAATTTGATTTCAGTTACTTCAATTATGTTTTCTTAAATCATAAAATGCTGTTTTCCTCCAGATTTTAATTAGATGTTTTAATACCAGATCTCCAGTGTGGTCTCAGACTTTTCAATCACACTGTATGTTCTGACCTGAAAGTGAAAAAAGGCCGGCGTAGTTCTCGGTAAAACTCTGCCCATGTGGAACCACACGCTCCAGAAGCTCATTGTCCAGAGTCAAAGATGCAATAGCTGCCAGCAACCAGCAGTCACCTGCAAATGTATTAAATGTGATGGGATAGTTCTGCGATAAGCTGATTAGTTTATGCAAACTGACCTCCAGTGCACTTAGACAGTTACAACCTGGACTTCAGTGTTTTGCTCAAAGAGTACATCCTGACCATATGTGTCTTGCTCGGTGGTGATGGTCCATGGATTAAACATTGTGGGGTTTGAACCTACAACCTTCAAAGTTAGGTTTTCAATCTCTTCCAAGTCTCACAATATGTTTTTCCACAAGACGATATGTGGACTTTAGTGTGAGGCAACTTTAATTAGCGTTGCCTATACATTATTCTGAACCACTTACCACTAAAACTTGCATGTATTTCATTTCACCCCATATCATTTGTACTAAGATAATAAAACTATAAATAATGTTAAATACAGGTTCCAGAAATGAGTTTTTACAGTGATGCCATAGAACTACCATTTTTGGTCAGTAGATTTTGAAATTAATTGTTATTTATTGTGTTTTTGAGAAATTGTATCATATAAGCCACATATCTGACATAATTTCCGATATAGCGATTGTTATATTTGTCTGTTTTAACACCCAAACAACACCTTTCTAATCAAAACAGTCTTTTCTCACCTAAACCTTTTTGGCAGATGTCTGTCCGCTTAGCGCCGTCCACAATGAACTGAGGGTTTGAGCAGAACTCCTTTAAAAAGGGACAATGTGAGAATGATTATGCTATGCAGTGGTACAACTAAATAACAGTAGGTTTTATTTGCTTTTCACAAACAGTACATGTAAAAATGTATAAACGTATCAAAAAGTATCAACACAAGATCATCCTCACACCTAAAAAGACCCTTATGAAAACCAAAAAGCCATGGATACTATAGGTAAACCATGGTAACCATAAATTAACCATAAGCCAAAACCTTTTTACTACACTAGTTACTACACTTTTACTATAATAAAACCATGGTTGGTTTTTGTAAGGGGAAACCTGAGCTGCTGTCCGTTACCATATTAGCCCCTTTCACACATACAGTCTTTGCTGGTAAATTACCAGTGAATTATATATCAGCTCCAAGCGCTATTTTGTCAGAATCTTTCAACTAATAGTGACAGCCATCAACTTGTGTGCAGCCTTATAGCACGGCAGGCTAAGCAACGCTCTGTTCTTTATCTCAGGGAACCGAGGTTATATTAGCAACCAGAGCATTCCCTTTCAAACAGTCTCTCCCATTGCACTGTACACTATGGGAAATGCATCTGATTGCGTTGTGCTATAAGCAAGTTCAGAAAGAAGCCGCGCTGCGAGCTTATCTGTGGAAAATTAATAATGAGGATTCCAGAAATACGAGCCCACCAGGCTGGGGTCCACAGAACAAGACCTTCTCAACTCACAGAGGGGATTAGGTAAACTAAGCCGACAAAATCCATGCCTAAAGGGCAGGGATGTAGAAACACACCAATAGAAACACAGCTGGACCAAGCCCAGGAGGAGGCCATTCCTCTTATAGAACAGGCCCTTACTCAGATAGGACACTGCACGTCCATTGAGGCATAAGCCTTGGCTATAGCGTCAAGTATCCAGTGAGACAGTCTATGCTTTGTGACTGCTGAGTTATGAAGAGCCAGAAGAGTGATAATTTGAAAGAAATGTAGAGCACCTTAGGCATACAGCCGTGTCTTGGTTTGAAGACAACTGTACAGTCGTTAGGCCCAAACTTAAGGCATAAAGCACTGACTGATAGTGCGTGTAAGTCATCCACTTACTTGACTGACGCTAACGCCAGAAAGAAGGGCGGTCTTAAGCGACAGGGGGAATAAGTTGTCCAACTGGAGTGGCTCAAAGGAAGGCCCTGTAGTCTGTGCGGTGTGTTCAAGTGCAGCTTTTTGGTCCAGACATTGCTGATGCGAGGCGACAACTGAAGTTGCGGCCATCTTTGAAACGCCACTTGGGCAGACAAGTGCAGCTCCTATTTCTTTAAATGGGGAAACATCAAATTCTCCAAAACGGTTCACCAAGCTTACGATTAAATTTCATATTTGAAATCACCAGTGAAATCTGACAACAATTCATAAATATTGTTCCTTAAGCTACAATAGCGTTAAAAAAAAGTGCACGCTGACTTTTTCTATAGGAACCGGAGCTTCTAATGGCCACTGTAGTGACGCACTGACTTTACCGATTATCGATTGGCTCATTTATTCTGAAGGTGGGGCTTCGCAAGCATAATGAGCATTGCATTTTCCCCAATTCAAAACTATATGAGTGACACGTCTTGGTATTCTATAGTTTTTGGCGACAACACTGCTGGCTTTTGTCACTTCTAGTTCTTTGAAGTCAGCTTGGTGTGTCCCGGCCCTTTAGGAAGAACCAGAAGGGTTATAACCCCAAACAGGGGCATTAAGACGTCCGACTGGAGTGGCTCAAAGGGAGGCCCTTGTAGGGCCCTAAGAACTATGGATAAGTCCCATGTTGGCACAGTGTGAGGACAAAGTAGTTTTAGAATCCGAGCTCCCCTCAAGAACTTAACGACCAGGTCATTTTTGCCAACTAACTGGACAGCTATAAAAGCATGATTCACCATGATGGCTGCCACATACATTTTGACTGTGAAAGGGGTGCACACCTTATTCAGCTCTTGCAGAAAGGTTAACACGAAAGACACGTCACAAGAGGATGGGTCCTCCTTTCATGCTGCACACCAGTCAGAAAAGACTGACCATTTAGCTTCTTGTAGATGGTGCCCTAGCCTCCAAAATGGTGTAAGTCACACTCACGAGGAGCTGTATATTCGCATCATGGGGCCAAACATAAAGGCTTATTTGGGGATGCCAAATCATGCCTTTCACTTGAGAGTGGAGGTCCGTTCTTCAGTGGTATCAGTCATGAATAGGGAGTGTGACCTGAGACCAACTTGGTGATTTATAAAGGCTACCACCATCATGTTGTCTGAGCAGACCAGGAACTCCTGGCCTAAACTCACTTGGAACTACCTGTGCATTAAGTTAGGAATAACTGAAAATGGGCCATTAAATTATTCGAAAATCAGGTGTGTAGTATTTTTGAAATATTCAACGGACCAGAGTCAGTTATTCCACTTTATACTACAGTTACCACACTTCAAATATTTTTCAGATATTGTATTTTAAAAACCTTCATCAGGTTTTTGCCCATAAAAATGCTCTTGTGAGTAGGTTTAAGCCTCTCATCCAACACCTCCATTGCTAATTCCAAAATGTCATTTTGAACCTTGTAATGGAGGTTTGAGATATTGATAGCAGGCTAATGCAGTTAATAAGTTATTAGTGAGAAATGGCATGTGGCTTTTAAGTTGCTAAACCATTTTACTGAAAAAATTGTCAGGGAAGTGCTAACAACACATTTCTGTGTGCTTATGTGTTTCTGTGTGTGTGTGAGTATATGTCAGCATGTATGTGCATTTTTAAGGGAGAGAAAGTGTGAGAAAAAGAGTAGCCTATTTGCTTTCTATACAAAATAAAATGTAAATTTGTGGCAAAAAACATGGAAAAAATTCTGCATTTTTATCCTATTGTTTACTATATTTAAAGGGGTGTGAGAATTCCCACAGTGGGTTGGGTGGGGGGTACACTGCCCTCCAAAAGTTTTGGAAACGCCCTAAAAAAGTGGGATTTTGGACAATATTGGCACAAATCCTTTTTAATTTGTGACAATTTTGCATTGATAAGGGACAACACAAACTACAAAAACATATTTTATTACATAAACAGTTTATACATAGAAAAAAAAAAAATTTTCAATTCATCAAAATATCCACCATTAGCAGCTATTATAGCTCTGCACTATCTGGGCCTAAATTCATTGTATTCCAAACTTAATTGGCAATCAATTGTTGAAACTATTAAGGTGTACTGACCCAAAAATCTGTTAAACAGCTGGACCAAGTTTAAACCAGTAACCAGGCATCACAGCTGGCAAAGAGGCATGTCTGACTTTGACATGTATATATTGCCATTATTGTAATCAAAATTAAAATTATTATTGCTGGTCTTCAATGATAATGTCAACTTACTTTAATGTATTTGCACCAAAAAATGATAAGGATTTATGCTAATATTGTCCAAAGCATGTGACATGTTCCAGGATCATCATCTTTGTTGACCCTGGAACAACATTGTGATTAACCAATCAGATTTGAAAAAAACAGCTTATAGTTTTTGTGACGTTTACAATCAGTGTTTGGTGCTTGTACATCAGTGTCATTCATCTATCATTTTCTCTGATTTTAGGGATTACTCATGGGTAAGGTTAGGTTTAGGTGTAGGGATGTGGTCAAGATTAAATTTTTGGATGAAAATATTGTTCCAGCAAAGTATGTTGACCCAGGAACACATCTAACTCAGCAAAATCAGGACGTGTGTGTACATCGATTGCACTACGAATACACGTTGTAAACAGAATCACATTATGAAACACAAATACGCACGGAAGCCTTTACTGTTATCTGTTCCACCAATATTCCATTATTACAGTTTTAACTTTTGACTGCGTGAGAAAATGAACGTGTGGTGTGACAGCTTAAGAAAAGTGTCAGTTCTCACGCTGAATGTGCGAAACTTGGCAGCCCATTGCTTAGTCATTGTCATTTTTTTTTTTTTTTTTTTTTTTGCTGTTCTAAACTATAAGGACATTTGAAAAAGTGATATGTTTGGCAAAGTGATATGGGAATGTAATGTGATCAAGCTCTACTTCCCATCAAACACAGAATGTTCCCCTAACGTTCCCATATGGTTCCCATTTGGTTATTTTTTGGGGAACTAAGTGGGAACGTTCTAGGAATGTTCCCTGTAGGTTATATTTTTAGTAACCTATAAAGAACATTCCCAGAACATTCCCTACAGGTTATTTTTTGGTTTAATGTTATAACCAAAAAAGAACCTTCCCAGAACGTTCCCTGCAGATTATTTTTAGGTTTTATTTTTATAACCTAGAGAGAACATTCAAAGAATGTTCCCTGCAGGTTATTTTTAGTTGTCATGTAAACTTATTAAAACTTTGCAGATGTTTCTGATTATTCTAATGCTGAAATGTATTTTTTTTTCATCATAAACAAACTTTTTTTTTTTTTTGCAGAACTTCATGTCTGAAAGCGTTTATTAAAGTGTAGACATCAAAGTGGTCAAATCGTATTATAATATAATTCCAATTTTATAGCTAAAATTTTGCCCAGGTTAAACGTAGTCAGAAAATTATATCATAAACACTGGGTTTGTTTGTATATTTCTTTACTGCGCGCCTCTGATCTACACGCACGCCTCCAGCACGCGCTTTCTCCTGTCTTCCAAGAAAGCCGCTCACTCGCGTAATTTAAAAATTAACGGTCATTTCGTTTTCCTAACTGACTAACATTTGTTGATCTCTTTAATTCATATATTTACTTATAATTTATATACATATATACGAGCATAAATATTGTGATTTCAGGGAAATTTGACACGTCTAACTGAAGAAAATCTGGGTTATACTTCTAATCTTTATCTACATATAAACGAATATGAATATTCAGTCTCATTTTATGCTCCTTGTGATGGTTAAATGTGCTCTAATTACCTGTAAGGATTAAACAATAGTTTAAAACAAGATATAGTTTGCACGGGAGTGCTGACGTACAGCAGCAGTATCGGAGTGAAGAGGTTAGGAGAACGTCCTGGAAACCTTCTAGGAGCATAAATAGAACGTTCCCTATTGGTTCTCAGAACGTTGTGGGAACATTCCTGGAACGTTCCCAGTAGGTTCCCCAAATGTTCCCCTAACCTATCGGGAACGTTTTATTTACATTAAGAAAACTTTCCTGGCTAACTAATAGGGAACGTTCTTGGGGACGTTCTTGGTAACCAAAAACTAACGTTCCCAGATTGTTCTGGGGAGCAAAAATTGTTAGCTGGGTTGGAACTACTTTAGCCATGCGTTTCCCTGAAAATAATTGCTCACCTTAGAATGTTCGTCAACCAGTCAGATTCAAGCATTCAAAAGCGTTGTCTTATAAACGATTTTAATGCATACTTGCCAGCCAATGGGGAACAATTAAATTGTACTTTTTTCATTTCTAAAATGTTTAATAGTTTACTTAATATTTAAGTTCATATAATAGTTTTATTAGTCTCTGAATTGCCTTTTATTATTTTAATAGGCCTATAGGTAAAATGGAATCTTATATAAAAAACACATGCATGACAAAAGCTATATGAAAAATGTATTATTTTATATTATATTATATTTAATATTGATGTTACCTTTTTGCATGTAAGTAATTGTGTAAACCACAAGTAAGTTTAAGGGTCTCCACCTGTGTGGAAGAAAGCAAACACACACTGCAGTACCATAGGTCTTTTCCACTGCACTCCACTGGCCTTGGACGACTGCGGTCCGAATTCATTGTATCCCAGAGAGCTGGATTCAGCAGGGAAGGTCAGGTCACAGAACAGGGTTCTTTTGGCCAGACACTCCTGTTTCAGGCTTTGGTAGTCCTGCTTCTTGAAGGGAAACGCCTTCTTGTTTGTTCCCACTCCTTCTCCTCTATCCTGCCTCCTAGAAAGAACTTTTGCAATATTAGACATGCTGCCCTGTAGTCGTACTCAAGTTAATCTTCAGCCTGTATAGTTTGTGAGCATTTGTGTAAGACTGATGCTGGTTTTAAAGTGAGAGCTACTACATACAAAAGTGGTGAGGGGTGGAGCAGGTGTTGCTTTCACACTGGTTTATGATCATGTAACAGCAAGTCGTTTGTGGTACCCAAAACTGTATTAACAGTCTTCTATCAGCTAAGACGTTGACTGAGCAAAGCCAGAGAAGAGCAAAGGCAGGAGATGAAGTGATGATGATAAAAAGGAGCAGAGTTTATTTCATAATCTGAGTTGCATATGTTTTAGTGCTAGACTTTGTCTAACAAACACAAATTCAACAAGTAGTGTTATACCAATGATTAAAGTGAGAGCTACAAAAGTGGTGAGGGGTGGAGCGGGTGTTGCTTTCACACTGGTTTATCATCATGTAACACTGTGATGCAAAATGAATACACAATTCTTTAAAGCACATTGTTCTAGATGCAAACATATAAGCAATATGTTCCAAAATAATGGTATAAGTATATTGTTTCTTTGCTTTTACTGTTAACTTCATAATTTTTTTCATTACATAGGCATTTCATTACATAGGCATTACATTTTTATACACATCTTAAGATAAATTCCAACAAGTTTGACTACTTTTGAGCTTCATCTCTACGTTAGGAAAAAAATGTCAGAATGTCTGACACACTCCAAAATCCATTATTCATTAAAAATGAAATTGACATCAATGTTTCTCCTCTGCCACTGCCAAATTAGTCACTGTGATAAAACAGACTAGCCTATTTCATGTAAACAATAAATAACTTTATTTAAATAGTTGTTAACGTTTATTCTGTGGTATAATACTATACTGTATCAATAACTCGTGATCAGTCAGATGGTATGCTATTGTTTTTGCTTCTGTTGTCTTCTGTTCTTCACTGTGTGCGTAAAATCGCGCAAACGTGCTCATGACAGCCTGACCACGCCCGGAAAGATTGGTGCGGAGTGTCACAGTGAACTAAGCTGAAGGATCAATACATTTTTACATTTCTCTGTTTTTTTTTTTTGTTTTTTTTTCTCCTCAGTAGTGGATGTCGGGAGTTGCCTGTACTCTGGCCAAGAAAAGAGCGCAGGCTGCATCCTGGTTTAAATCTAACGCAAATGCCACCAAATACCTCAACCTGGACTTCGAGGAGCTCAGGAGCCAGTGTCTCAGCAGAGGGACTGGTACCCAGCTAACAAAAAAAGGTCGCCACAACGTCCCCTGAATGGCATCTGCGAACGTCCCCTGGACGTCATCGTGTAGGGTTTTTTAGACGTCATGAGGACGTCGCGAGCTCGTTCGCGGGACGTACCGGGGACGTTCGTGGAACGTGCGGAGGACGAAACGGGGACGTTCACAAGACGTACCACGGACGTTCGCGGGACGTTCATGAAAGCATTGTGGGGACCTATTGCGAACCTTCGCTACAGGTCATTTTAACATATGTAAACATGTCACTAGTCAGATCAGACAAAATTGAAATACCCAAGGAATAAACACACAAGCAATAGTACGTTAACAATACTTTTTATTTGTTAAAATATTTTTCTTTTTTTGGTTTGTGTGTGCGTGCGTGTCTGTCTGTGGTCTGTCTTGTGTTCCAGATGTTGGGTGTTATCCAGGTCTGATTCCATCCGTATGTTCGAAACCTAAAAAAAATATAAATTAACAAAAGTCAATGTCAGCAATGGTTTTAAACCTTGACTTAATTTTCACATAATGACATAATATTCTATAAAACTGAATCAACTGACTACACTTTATCTGCGCAAATGCGACCTGCGTAGAATTTCCCGATGTAATAAGTAAATTAACCGATTTCCTAGGCGCACCCGAATCCCTGGGTTTTAAAGAACTCGGACCCAGCTCATACTTGCGTTTATGCTGGACTGTTTCTTTACGAACGAGTTTTCGTACATCTTTGCACAAGTAGCGTTCTTACGTTCTGTTTGCTGTTTTTAATCGCTTCTGTATGGCTGGTTTCATTGGGTAGTAAAAATAACAGCTGTTCGAAAAGTTCGAATGAAAAAAAAGATTGCAACTTTTTATCTCAGAATTCTATGGCGGAAACGGACTTCCATACAGCTCTCTTCTCGCTGTCCTCTCTTTAATTCTTTAAAAAAGTCAGTACTGTGTAAACTTTTCAACTGCCTCAACCAAAAGATTAGCTTAAGTAGCATAATACAGAGTATTAATAGTAAAACAACTGGAAATGTACACAGCACTGCTAAACTTAGTAAACTTATGAGTAGATGTTCAGTTCTGTTGAATAGAAATACAATTTAAAGGAGAACTCCACTTTCAAAACAACAATTTACAAAAAATAAAAAATAAAATAACTCACTCCCTTGTCATCCAAGATGTCCATGTCTTTCTGTCTTCAGTCATGAAGACATTATGGTTTTTGAGGAAAGCATTTCAGGATTTTTCTCCATATAATGAACTTCGTTGGTGCCCCGATTTTGAACTTCCAAAATGTAGTTTAAATGCAGCTTCAAAGGGCTCTAAACGATCCCAGCCAAGGAAGAAGTGTCTTATCTTCCTTTTTTTAGGAAAATAAAAATTGGTTTAGTTTTTAAGCACAAAAACTTGTGTAGCACAGGCTCTGTGATGCGTGGAATAAAGGAAAAACACTCATTAAAAGCAACATTGATAATCACTGCCAAAATATTATTTTATTCAAAAAGTAATTAAAGTTTAATAGTAAAGTATATTAAACATTTAATAGTTAAAACAGAAGAGAAGAAATCAGTACAAGACTACAGATATATTTGATCATGCCTTGACACCAGAAATATCAGATCCAGCCTTGGGCGCCAGATTCTGTCAGAAAATCTGTTTTGTCATTCAGCAAAGTTGTCTAATACTCAAAACTCTTTAACAGTAAGTCTTGTCTGGTACCCAAAACTGTATTAACAGTCTTCTATCAGCCAAGACGTTGACTGAGCAAAGCCAGAGAAAAGCAGAGGCAGGAGATGAAGTGATGATGATAAAAAGGAGCAGAGTTTATTGAATAATCTGAGTCGCGTATGTTTTAGTGCTTAGACTTTGTCTGACAAACACAAATTCAACAAGTGTTATACCACACTGATTCACAACAACCTCCCATAAATCTTAAATTTCCATAAACATTTGCTCTTATATTGCCCTTAATATGTAATATAAAGGACTAATCAATTAAAGAATCAATGAAATGGGTATTTAAATAGTTAAAATTATTATAAATGATTAAATGGAATAAAACAATTAAATGGTAAATGATTATAAACGAACAAATGAATATAATAGAAAATAAAACAAACTCTTAAAACAAAACACACAGTTTGCATTTGAAGATCCTTAGATCCTTCAGTTTGGACACACAAGCCTTAATAATATATTATTGAAGTGAACACAGAAAAATGTGAGGTTTGTAAATGCAAAGGAAATGTAGACCCAGATAGCACACATACGTCTGCAAGATATCAGTGAAAGATCACTTAATCTGGAAAGCATCTGCTGTGTACAAACATCTGACAGACGTCTGTAAGATGTCAGTTTTACATACAATCTAAATCATAAACATCTTAAAGACATCTAATAGACATCTATTTGATATCTGAAACGTCCTAGAGACGTATTGCAGATGAGCAAACTACGTACAAACTACATCTGCGTCTTCCACATGTAAATGCAGACGTCTAATGTACGTCAAATGACGTCTGTAGGAAATATAAGGAAGAAAGGAAAAAAGAATGCATCGTCAATTAAGGATGGAAATTAGGTGCTATTTAAGGAATAGATAATTCTCAGATGGAAGTTGTTAAGGCATTAATGAATTTTTGCATGAAGCTGTTCTTATTAAAA
>JAHKKF010522167.1:0-12453 GCA_019740295.1 Labeo calbasu
AATAAAATAAAATAAAATAAAATAAAATAAAATAAAATAAAATAAAATAAAACATAACAAAAAAGAGATAATTTTCATGCCTTTAAAAAAATATCAGTTTCTAGGTATTAATATTTCTCAACTCAAATAATACTGTGTCACAGTTTGTGCAGTTTAACTGTTGTCTGTATTAGTAATAGTAATACTATATATATATATATATATATATATATGTATATATACACACACACACACACACACACACATAAATATATAAGTATATATAAATTTAAAGTGTTCCGTGCATTAATTTACTAATTAGTTAACACATGATAAGTCACAGTAAATTTAAAGTATGATACAGAAACAAAATAAAATAAGAAAACATATCAATAAAAAATTATGAGAGGAATATGAATATACTTCATTACCATACATTTAATTAAAGTGGTTATATGTAAAAATTTTCATATATTAAGTGCTCTTTTTTTACTGGCAATGCGTGAACAGCTTGTAATGAGACTTAAAAAACGAGACCTTCCTCAGTTCCTGGGTTGTCTATAAATGCCTGTAGACAAATTTTTATGTGAAGGACATAAAGGGTGTTTTTGCTGGGAAAAGCAAAAGAATGTGACGTTTACGTGCACTCCCGAGAGCCTCTCATTCATTCTATGCCACATATGAAAAGTTTGAGTTCAGGTTAATGCCGATATAGCGATTCTGTACTGTGTCATTCAAAGAAAAGGGATTCATTTGAACTATTCATAGTTTTTTGTCGTGTGACCGGCTCGAAGACCTGGAGGGCAAAACATCCACAGAACTGCAGCACAAGCCTGACAAGTTTCCATCTGCTTCCAGGCAAACAAAGACATGTGAACGACTCAACCCCAAAAACTTGTCAGATGAGAGTTGAGGTGAGCTAATCATAGACTAAAGACCCAGGTAAACAATGAATTCATCTCTTCTGTTTCTTATAGCATTATAGTTTTGTGTTGTTTGTAGTGTGGTCAACGTTTGTGTAAGCAGTAGATTTGTTAGGGAAGTAACACGTAACTTTTTAATTATATTTTGATAAAATGAACGAAATTAACGAAATGACTCAAAAAAAAATATTTGTTTATTTTGCTGAACGAAACTTAAAGGTCAGAGTTGGTAAAATGATCCAAACTTCCCATCACTACTACAAATCACGTCTAAGTTCATCGTCTGTGTACTGAGTATGGAGAAAAACTCCATCTTATTTTCTCCAACAACTTCAGAATCGTCCGACATCGTTGTACCTTTTTGTCTGTAAACAGCGTTTGACTTACTTGCACTTTCTTAGTGGAAGTTCAAGATCGGGGCACCAATGAAGTCTATTATAGGGAGAAAAATCCTGAAATGCTTTCCTTAAAAAACATAATTTCTTCACGACTGAAGACAGAAAGACATGAACATCTTGGATGACAAGGGTATATATAAGGGGATATAAGAATACTGAATGTTTGTGAATATTTTGTTTAAATACACCTATACCATATAAAAAATTATCATATAAATATTTGTAATGTATGTCTATATACTATATTTTACTATGGATATTTAATATATGGCATAAACCTATATAAAATCCTATGTAGGCATACTAAATATTGGCATATATGTTATTTAAATAAGTTTGCATATATAAATTATACATATATGGTGTTAGCATGCATTGTCATATAAATATTAATCACATAAACATTTATATATATATACATATATATATATTATTTTTTACTATGGAGGCTTCATATATGGTAAGCATACAGAATATTTGCATATATTTGTTTAAATAAACCAGTATATATAAATTACACATGTACTGTCTCTACACATATATAATTCTTTTTAACACATGTATTCAAAANCATTGTCATATAAATATTAATCACATAAACATTTATATATATATACATATATATATATTATTTTTTACTATGGAGGCTTCATATATGGTAAGCATACATAATATTTGCATATATTTGTTTAAATAAACCAGTATATATAAATTACACATGTACTGTCTCTACACATATATAATTCTTTTTAACACATGTATTCAAAATAATTTAAAATAGTTAATGTATGAACTTATAACTTCATACATCCTGAGGATGTATACATGTGACGAAAATACGACAACAGGATTCGTGATATTGGGACATGTCATATATTACATTTCTGTATGCGTTAACTGCTGCTTTCTTACCATTGTTATGTTTGTTGTGTGTTTATTTTGGTACTAAGAAGAAAGGATGCACATATACTGTATTTAAAGAAGTAAAAAAGAGTTTCTGAATTCAACATAAAGTCTCTTGAACAGCAACTGAAAGTCCTTCGTCAATATGGAGAGACAAGAGAAGGTAAAACTGACTCACACAAGAGTCAATGAACCCTGTACATGGAGATCAATGTGCACTGGCAAATCAGTGTTGGGCGGAACCCATTACATCTGCTTCTATTGCCCTGAACTTTCTGCTGAAAACAGAAAGAAAAGATCTGACGGCTCGTGCCGCATCACAATACAGAGGCTAACAAACCAGACTCGTAAATTAACTAGCCTGCTGGAGCGCTATAGCTGCTTCACGTAACCTTAACCCCTATTATTGCGTGCCTGCGTGTCAAGGGTGGGAATTCTATTCGCTGTGATATCAGTGATGAGAGCTTACTCCAGTTTTGACAGAGTGTAAAAGTCAATTTGGCCTCTGCCACTTTTACCGCGCTCATTTCGGAGTAAGCGATGCATACCCCGCCGCTTCAGATCCGCGCGCGACGCCGCCGCGCGTAAAGCCGGTAGACAGAGGTATTGTGTGCGCGGGAGAGGAGCTTTGGTATGAATAGAACAGAAGTACTGTAGGCACAGCCGTGTGGGGATCAATCCGGGAAATTACAAAAGCGGAGAAATGAACAAGTGAGCTCGAATAATGAGGTAATTCATCACAGCTTGTCACAGTTCTGGGCTAAGGGAAGAAGGGAGGACTACAAGGGAGAAAACTTTTCCCTTTTTCCCTTCGCTTCATACTATTCGTGTTCTCTAGTCTGTTGGGAATAAGTGTACTAATATGCCATAACCTAAAATCTACATTACACAAACATTCATGCGCTGTACTTAAACAACCATCAAGCCAAGGCGTGCTTTTCCATATGGGTCAATTTAGATGACAATGTGGCACAGAAATTGTACACTTTACCATTAAATTGTAAGGTATTTGTACATAAATCATGTTAATGATTATTACTTAATTTATGAGTACTACATGTTTGGATATGTAGAAGTACTGACAAAAATAAAAAAATAAAAAATAAAATAAAATAAAATAAAATTGCACACTTAACAATTAAATTGTAAGGTATTTGAACATTAATTATGATTATTACTTGTTATTTATGCAGATTTAAATGATTTATGAGAGCTACATATTTGGATATGTAAGAGTACTGACAAAATAAATAAAATAAATAAATAAAATAAAACAACAAAACAAAACAAAACAAAATAAAATAAAATAACAAAAATAAATAAATAAATAAATAAATTGCACACTTTACCATTAAATTGTAAGATTTTGTTTATGCAGATTTAATATATAATAAAAATAAAAATAGATAATTTAATGGATGCAGATATGTAGGAGTACTGAAAATAAATAATAAAATAAAATAAAATAAAATAAAATAAAATAAAATAAAATAAAATAAAATAAAATAAAATAACATAAAATGTTAAAATAAAAATGTCCAGATACCTAACTAATTTCACCAA
The DNA here is from genome assembly GCA_019740295.1 of Labeo calbasu. NCBI lineage: Eukaryota > Metazoa > Chordata > Actinopteri > Cypriniformes > Cyprinidae > Labeo > Labeo calbasu. The sequence continues at coordinate 3,767 of JAHKKF010522167.1, forward strand.
AAAAATATAATTTAATGTAAATGTAATATATATTCTCAAAAATATTGGTTTAATAAAGGTGGAATGGTAGAAAATTTGTTTAATACTGTGTATATAAATTATTAATATATAGTGTTTTTTACAGAAACATGACAAAATATTTTGTTTGTTTATTTCTATTAATATTTAATACCCTTACACATAAGAATATTTAATAATATTATAAAATATAAAATTATTTATTTATATCCATGTTATGTTAATATCATTGATAGACTATATACTGTTTTTGCTAATGTTTTAATGCTTAATTTTAACTAGATTTAGTTTGTTCTTTTGTTGTTGTTGTTGTTGTTTTGTTTTCATTTTCATTTTAGTTAAAGTTTTAATTATATATATATATATAATATTAATGTTTATTTGAAGAAAATTACCTTTTCTTTTTAGATTTTAGCTTTAGTTAACTATAATAACTCTAAAATGTATTAATAATATTAATATGACAGGGAAAAAAAAAAATGCACAAAAAAAGTACGACAAGTCCCTATTCCCCAGGCTTATAACAGTTGAGCTCTAAGTAGTGAAGATACACAGGTGAGCTCAATCATTAACTCCCAACACATTTCCATTTGTCATTTATGTCCTATAGGCAGCAGGAATGTTCATATAGTGCCACATCCATTTTGTAAGGAAATTGTTCAACTCCCAGTGAAATAAAATGGAGAGACGGTTCTGCAGTCGTTTACACACTCCACTCTCTCTTAACCCTCCAACATTTCTCATATCCTGTGCCTTTATGAAGCCACGGGTCAAATCTCTAGAGCCCTCTGCGATTCCTCATCCTCGCAATTGCAACTCTTTGTCTTCACTTTCCCTCTTTCCCTGACAAAAGCAAAAACACTGGTCATCCAAACCCCAAAGACTCACTTCATGCTAAGGCAAATAGCGCAGCCAAACATTAATCTCCCAATAACAATTCTGTACCTATCCACACATGACTTTTTCATATCCAGTGACAACTCTTCTTTCATATAGTATCCTCAGAGGAAATGCACATAATAAATAACATTTTTGCAGGTCACACCATAAAAAGCTCTAGATTGGAAAACAGCAGTGTTCTCTATTCAAAAGCAGACAGAAAATGAGGTTGTGCATGCACTTGCCTCATATTATGTTGATAAATGTCGATGAAACGTTACAGAACGAAACAACCTCGGAAAAGGGTCATTCTCAAAATATAGTCACTTTCTTGACTTACAAATGTTTGTTATTTTTGTTAAATGTTCTTTTATTTTTTTATTAAAACACTCCACTAATAAGGCTATAATTAATAAATACCATTTGATACTATTTAATATATACGTAATTTTTACAAAATTCTTACAAAACGTAACACCAGTGGCACTTGTAAATTGTCCACTTGTAAAGTTAAATAATCAAATTTAGAGGTACGTTATTATCTTTTTTTCAATGTGGTGGGCAACACACCATGCATGTATTTGTTTTTAAAAGTCTTTTCTTTTTTCAAACTTTGACCTTGAAAAAAAACCTTTTGTATTTTTCAATAAGTTTTAAACATTGAAAACACAAATAACACTATGTTACTGTTTTTATAATGTAATATTAAATATTTAGTTTTGATGTTTTTCAGTTCTGTTAGACCTTGGGATTTTTCATGCACCTCATTCAACCGATTCAACGTTAATTTAGTATCACTGATATACTATTATACTTTTTGTCAGTATTTTAAATTCAGTTTTATATTTGTTCTTTTTTTGTGTTTTGTTTTCATTTCAGTTAAAGTTTAACAGTGATAGTTATCTAATTTTTGTCTTAATTCTGACTTTTTTTCTCAGAATTGTGAGATATAAACTCGCAGTTGCGAGTGAAAGTCAGCACTGCAAGATATAAACTCTTGATTCTAAGAAATTAAGTCAGAATTCTGAGATAAAGAATTGTGAGTTTATATCTCTCAGTTGTGACTTTTTTTTCTCAGAATTGCAAGTGTTTGTCTCTCAATTACGACTTTTTTCTTTAAATTTTGAGTTTAAATCTTCCAACTGTAACTTCCTCCTCAGAATTGTGAGTTTATATCTCTTAATTGTGACTTTTTCTCGGAATTGTGAGTTTATATCTTTCAGTTGTGACTTTTTTTTTTTTCTCAGAATTGCGAGTTTAAATATTGCAATTGTGACTTTTTTCTCTGAATTGTTTATATCTCTCAATTTACATTTTTTTCTCTCAGAATTTCAAGTTTAAATCTCTCACTTGTAATTTATTTTATTTTATTTTTCTCTGAATTGCAAGTTTATATCTCTCAATTTTGACTTTTTTTCCCTCAGAATTGCAAGTTTATATCTAGCAGTTATGACTTTTTTTCCTCAGAATTGCACGTTTGTGTCTTGAAATTGTGACTTTTTTTTCATATTTGCGAGTTTAAATCTTGCAATTGTAACTTTTTCCTCAGAACTGTGAGTTTATATCTCTCAAATTTGACTTTTTTTCTCAGAATATCAAGTTTTTATCTCTCAGTTGTGACTTTTTTTTCTCATAATTGCGAGGTTATACATCTCAGTTGTCACTTTTTTCTCTGAATTGTGAGTTTATATCTGTTAGAATATAATATCTAATCAACTGCCAAGATTCAGTCTGGTTGAGCGACGGAGCACAGGAGTCAGGAATCAGTCAGTTTAAATCTCTCACTTGTAATTTTTTTTTTATTTTATCTTTTTCTCTGAAAAGTTTATATCTTGGAACTGTGACTTTTTTCTCTGAATTGTTAGTTTATATCTCTCAATTTTAACTTTTTATTCTCAGAATTGCAAGTTTATATCTATCAATTATGACTTTTTTTCCCTCAGAATTGCAGGTTTATGTCTTGCAATTGTGACTTTTTCTCTCTGAATTGTGAATTTATATCTCTCAATTATGACTTTTTTTTTTTCTTTTTTCTCAGAATAGCAAATTTCACTCTTAAAAATAAAGGTGCTTCACAATGCCATAGAAGAACCTTTTTTGTCTAAATGGTTCCATAAAGAACCTTTAACATCTGAAGAACCTTTCTGTCTCACAAAAGGTTCTTTGTGGCAAAAGAAGTTTCTTTAGATTTTAAAACGGTAAGACACAGATGGTTCTTTAAAGCACCTTTGACTGAATGGTTCTTTGCTGTGAAGAACTTTTTAAAGCACCTTAAGTTTTACCCTTTATGTTCTCAGAGTTGTGAGTTTATATCTTTCAATTTTGACTTTTTTTCTCAGAATTGTTATTTTATATTTCTCTACTTTTTTTTCTCAGAATTGTTTATATCTCTCAATTGTGACTTTTTTCTCAGAATTGCAGGTTTGTATTTCGCAAGTTTTTGTATTTGCGAGTTTATATCTCGCAATTCTAACTTTATAACATGCAACTGCAATATAATCTTACAATTCTGAAAACGTCTTTTTGCCCCCTCACAAGTTTATATCTCACAATTCTGAGAAAAAGTGAGAATTATAATATTTATCTTACAATTCTGACTTTATTTCTCACAATTGCGAGTTTATATCGCGCTCTTCTGAGAAAAAGTCAGAATTGCTAGATAAAAAGCTGCAATTATCTTTTTTCTTTAATTCAGCGGCGGAAACAGGCTTTCATACTCTGCAGTGGTAAAACCACACACAAATATACATATATATATATATATATATATATATATATATATACATGTGTGTGTGTATATAGTACGTATATTTGTTTGCTGGCAACCTGCGAAAATTAAACCTTGAGGAGTTTAGGTTTGAAAATGCTGAAACTTAAAAAAACAAAAAGACAAATAGAAGAAAATGTACATGTTTTAATAATGTAATATTCACTTTATATGTTAAATTATAATTGCATTAACACATTTTTTTTGTTTATTTAAAAAAATAAAAATAAAATAAAATATAAAAAGCAATAACATTATTATTACTATTATTATTTTATTGTTTAAAGTTATATTCAGTGGGTCACACTATGTGCAGTGTGAGCACTAAACCAAATCTGCAGGTGCTCTCATTAAAACCAGACTGAAAAACTTTTGTTCTTTCCTGATAATAACCTTGATATACATTTTATAAATTTTAGGCATTCACATTTAAGTTTCACATTTTTTAACGACTGAAAACGCATGTTTTTTTAGAATATTTTGTGAATGACCCAGTATACTTTCCGCCGACGTTTGCTGGAAGTTTTTAACAGGTCAATGCTGAAAGTCTTTGAACTCCTAAAAGACAGGCGGATATGGTGGTCTAGCTCAGCACATGACGGGGGCATCTCTCGCTCCGGCTCCTACTGCTGTAATGATTCTTACCCAGAGCTGTTCTACAGCACCATGGGGTTTCGCTGTGTGATGAACAGCTAGAGTCAGAGCCAAGAGCCGGAGGTGTTATTTCACGTGGTTCGGCATCACTCCATCCAAACTCATTTTCCTCATATAAATATCTGGCCTTGGGGAAGACATGGCTCTTAATTATGACGCTTAGGATATCCTTCAAGCATTATTTCCTTCCTGAAGAACTTTAGCCAAGTTGAAAGTCAAGTTGTCGAAACAGACACCCACAAGGGGAGAAAAAACCCTGCCGCGTGGGAATCTTAAAAGATCAATGCGTGCGTTCTTGTTTTGTAGCTAAATTAAATGTGTAGACACATAAGTTTCCTTCCAGAGGTGAATTAAATATTCATGAGATAGTTTCGAATGCGCATAAAAACAGGTTCTGTACGTTGTGTGGATGTTCTCATCCTCTGGCCGCCGTCCCTGGCCTTTCCTTCTCATTACAACAGAGACATGGTGTCCCGCAGCCTCACTGACCTTGTTCCTCTGGACCTGTATCTCTTTTTAATGTTCACCTCTGTCTGGCCTTGGCTGCCGCATGTATTTATCACTGCCCACTTCACTGACATGCAGAATGAAGAGCATCTGATGGATGACAGTCAAGGAAAGTGGAGGTGAGATATGCATTTAGATCTTATGAGCCAAACATACAAATAACAGCTTATGTACATGCTATACACAAACATAAATATGAAAAGTTTCTTCAAAAAATATGAGAAAATCATTAATGAGTGATTTGTAAAGATGCAAATCACACAAAAATGCAAATGTGTCCTTTATGGACTGTGTTTGTGGGTTAATGAATCAAGTCAACATGAATACGGTGTGAAACAGGGTCAGAAATTAACTTTTCCATTAACGGCACTATTTTTTTTTTTTAATTAGTAAGGGTAATTTTTATAATCACCTTATTATTATTATCACCTTACTATGTTGTCTTTAATGTCAAATACTTGAATTTACCCAATTACGTTTTACAATAGACTGTTTAAAAATGTATCTAAATTATACATGTAAAAAAACAGGCGCTCATAGGGTTGCAGTATTATGACCAAACTCATTACTGTAGATTATCGCTCTTTATATTGTAATAATGATTAATAATTTCGATATAGAAATTATATAAAAAACGTTTTTGCTTTGTGTTTGCATTTTGGGCACGTCACAAACATGACGGTCCATGACCTTAGTTTAGTCCAGCGCATGTTATGCAAAAACTCCAGTTATAATCACTGAAACTATGAAATTAATCTATTAGCTACTTACATATCTGCACTGTGTTGTTTATGATGCCTAATCATGACAGCTCCGGCATTTTCAGTGCGGACTAAACTAAGCCGCTCTGATTGGCGTGTTGTCAAGGCTGAATAATCTAAGCGCCTCTGATTGGCCAGTGCGTTCCTAAATTCCACAGAAACACGTTTGATTGGTTATGAGTCTCAACATTGCGCAAAATAGCACATACAAACAATCTGAAGCAGCGTGAGCTGATCTAAATATAATTCCGCGAACTGACACTTTTGATTCATTTTCACATTTAATTTTAATACATTTTACATACATTGTTTAGTAGTGCAGGGGCATTTTGCCCCTTTGACTTGAATTTATGAGGCATTTTGTTCATTTTGCTGGCTTTTTTGCCATAAGCCCTTGTTAATTTCCAACCTGGTGTGAAGTGTTTAACATGACATATTTATAAGATTTGTAATGTAAAAAGTGCATTAGAGAGTTTAAACAACCAGATTAATGCCAAGCTTTAAAATGCACATTAATAAAGATTTTAATCAGTGTATAACATCTGTTAAAATCATTTGTATGTTCTTATAAAAGTGCATGATCATATTTTAAGTATTTTCATTTACATTACATCAGTAAGTTCATTAGTAAACATTTGCAAGCACATTATCTTATCATGTTTGCTAATGAATGTTTGTAAATTATAAAGTGCTGTTAAAATCATTTGTAGATTTATAAAAAGCGCAGTTCATAAGTTCATTTGTACATTTACAAGCACATTATTTCATACTTATATATAATAACTAATGATCTGTTAAATATATAATTTGTGTTAATGATTTTATCATTGAAAGTTATTATAAAGTGTTAGTCATATTTCATATTACATTTTAAGTTGGTATATTCTAAATGTTCTAAATTTCATTTTCATCAGCATTCATTAAAATGTCTAATTACAAATATATTTAACTACGACATACAAGTTTTAATCTAAATTACATTAAATTATATTTTAGTTCACCATAAATACGTTCCAGTACATTCACCAGAACACTTTAAGCATATTTCAAAGACAAATAATTATGAAATTACATAAGAATGTTCTTATGTCCTTCTTAAGTTGATTAAAAAAAAAAAAAAAAAAAAAATCAGCATTTAGTCCATTTAATATAAATTTAAACTATTTTCATTTAATTGCAGTTAAGTGCCTAAAAACATTGCATTCGGTTTGACTGAAGTATTTACTTTTTTAAAGAGGTCATCGTATGCCCATTTTCCACAAGTTGATATGATTCTTTACGGTGTCAATGAAAAGTCTATAATATACTTTGGTTAAAAATTCTCAATGGTTGTGTGAAACAACACCCTTTTTACCTTGCCAAAATCAGCTCTGCAAAAATCATCCTGTTCTGGTCGAGGTTGCTTTAAATGTTAATGAGCTCTGCTCGCCCCGCCCCTCTCTTCTCGCTGTGGAGTGACGAACCTGTTTACTTTAGCCGCATTTAGCCACAAAACTTGCTAACTAGCACATTATAAGGAAAGGCGATCGCAAAGATTCTTTAAAAAACCCTTATACTCACTTCTGCTGTATAGGTAAAGCTGGATCATGAATGATTTGCGCAAACATAGACGCATTTATGTAGATCATGAGGCACATTCTCTTCACAAACAAACTTAATCCACTGCATCTTCAGCGGCTCAGATGTCGGGAGTAAATGACGACCACTACTATATGTTCATTAATACATCAGTCGGAGATATTGTTGTCTAACTTACATCCCTGCTCCGGCATCGAAACAATGGAGGTCGGACTGTTACAGCTGATCTGAGGTAAAACGCTCATGTCAGTCAACTATCATGGGAGCGGCCTCCGTCGGTGTGACGCCACATATATATATATATATATAACAGATAGCAGTTCAGACAACATACATACAAGTGATATTGTAGGATTTCTAAATAGAGTATAGAAATTTCTTTCAGGGTGAATTGGGGAATGTCGTCTGCCAACGACGGAGGCTCGCTAGAGTAAAGAAATAAAGCACAGAGCTAATACTCTGCTAGCAAATCAGATTGATCTGTTCAGCCGTTTGTACTAAGATTCAAAAGCCGTAAAAGCCGTTATTCAGACAGCTGCAGTCAGATTCACCACAAGTTCACCACACATCCTCTCTCCATGTCTCCTCCTCGTCTCTCTCTATTTATATGCTAGTCATGCGGAGACAGAAAAAAGTGGAAAGTTTAGAAGACAGGTCTGCGCTCTTATAGCGATATTAAATGCATTTGATTCTGTCCTACCCTCTTTGAACTCAACGCTCTTTCAATTCACCCTTCTGAGCAGAAGTTTAAATGTGCCTACCAGGCAGGCGGATATATGCAAACCTGCAGAGAGAGAGAGAGAGAGAGAGAGAGAGAGAGAGAGAGAGAGAGGTAGGAGGGCTGCACTCGGCAAGCGCAGAAATTAAGAGGCAAAGGGCAGTGGGAAATATTGAGCACCTCATTCTCCTTGTAATTGTGCCATGTCACAAGACAGCATAAGATAATGGTGACCGATATGAAGGCAGAAATTATGAGGTGTCTCAGACTGGGGAGAGAGATACAGGAAGTGCTGCCCTGCGGCTCTGATTTCCTATGCCAGTTTCTCACACTATCAGAGGTTGAAAAATAGTGTCAAAATAGCCCATGGGCTGTCTACAGGGACATATCCATGCAGTGTTATTATGGTTAGGCAATACTGAAATGGAAACTATAAATATATTAATAAATAAAAACACTAGCATAAATAAATAGGGACTTGGTTTTATATACACTAATGCTTATTATACATATTCAACCTGTCTTCATTAAACATGAAAATGGCACTAAATATGTCTAAAGAAAGTTAATGCAATGACAAATTTTAACAAATTGAAATGATATCAGTTACACAATAATTTGCCCTGGGTAAATCAATAATAATAATAATAATAATAATAATAATAATAATAATAATAATAATTATTATTATTATTATTATTATTATTATTTTTTTTTTTTAACTTACTAGACACTTCCGCCTTTGAGTAAAAAGTACAAATAAAAATAGAAATAAAATATAAAATAATACAACAACAACGACGAC
>JAHKKF010522168.1:0-33237 GCA_019740295.1 Labeo calbasu
ATCACTAAAGTACTGAAACCAGTTTCTTTTTCATGGAACTATTTATTCATGGAAATCCTATCTAGGGGGAAAGGAGGAAAAAGTTTAAAAATCGCCAGTTTATTTTTCAAAATAATTATTTTTATATTCTCATGTATACCACAGTTATGCACAGTCTTTGTTCTTCAAATTTATTCTCCAAAAGTATTTATGCACTTTTAAATTCCTGATTCTTTATACCAGAATGTGTATGAATTTTTTTTTTTTTTTTTTTTCAGTTCCAGTAATTCACCACTGATTAGCTTTGAGTGAACAGTGTATCTTGTCTGCTCTGTGAGAATTTTCATGGTGTTTATACATTTATTTCTGTATCATATGGTCAGACGGAGTTTAAAACAAGAAAGGACTTTAGTCTCTTCGTGTGATCACCTGCAGTCTGATGGTTAATCCTAAAGCAATGTGTCTGGACATTAGCATTAAAAGACTGAAATGTTCTTAAGGGCATAAAGACCGTGTGTGTGTGTGTGTGTGTGTGTGTGTGTGTATATATGAGCATGCGTGAGGGTTCTAGCTAGTCAAGTGTGACTGATCCGTTCTAAGTTCAACTCATACTTGTACTGAGGGAAGCCACTGTGGTTCTGTCTGACTGAACTCAGCAGAAGGCCCAGACAGAGCTAAGACCTCTAATATCACGCTTTAAGTTTGTCTGGGACTATAATCTATAGGTCTGTGTTGCCTCTTTGCTGACTTAACAGAACTTTTTCAGAGATCTTGGGAAAGTTGATCAGTTTAAACAAGAAATGAAAATCTGAGTAATGTTAAATACAAATGCCATACAAACTCTTTGACTATTTTATAAAATTAAATTCTATACATAGGGGTGATGGTTAATTTTATGTAAACAATATAACGTAAAATAAAACCATCTAACAAACTTATTTCTTATGTCTTACTATTCCTTCATAGTTTATTTTATATTATAATTTTTGGCTCTTGTCCCAGACCCAGACAAACTATTTAAAATATGAACATATATCATATTTTTATTATTATTATTATTATTATTATTATTATTATTATTATTATTATTATTACTATCGTTATTATTATAGCAATTTATTAATCTAACAAAACAGATACATATCCATCATTTAGATATTTAATGAAAAAATGCAATACATCACTTTTACACAAATTATTATTTGTACTATTTTTTCTTAATTTAGTTTTGCTACTTTTCAAAATGCTATTTATTTCTACATTTTATTTTTAATTCTTGTAGCAGACCCAGATTTGCTATTGCTATTGCTAAATATATATTTTTTATTGCTGTTGTTGTTGTTACAATGTATATGATGATCTAAAAATAACGGCTAACTATAAATCATTTACATATTTAATGAAAAAGTACAGTACATACATTTTTACTCACATTATGACTGTCACAGTTGTCACATCATGTCCACCACAAGCAACAATTTGCCAGCGATAAAGTTTAAGTACTTCTCAAAAAGACTTCTGTTTCGAAGAAGAACATTTTTATTTTAAATATACGAAATGGGATGTGTGAAGAAAATATCATAAATAAATACACTAGGTAAATATCACCTTTTGATATAAAGGCTATATTTAGGCAAAAGAAAGAAACCTGTAATTACATACAGTACGTCTTACAAGTAGTGATTTAAATCAACTATTCAAGTGTGCTGTGGTTAATTTATCCCCAAACACGCATGTGATGTAAAGTCATAACCCTCCACGTGCTGTTGTACATAGATCAAGTTTCCACTAACAGGTGGATGCAATATATATCCATGAGGTGTTTATTAAGGTTCATAAATCTCCTACTATACAAGCCAGACTGGACTTAACCTGCTTGTGTTGTGTGTATACTCTAAAAAATAAGGTTCCTAACAAAATTTAGTCCATAAACATGGCTACGTCAAGCATTTTGTGTGCTGCCTTAGTTATCCTCCAGATCAGCAGTACTAATATAACGCTTAAGGTACCAAAGGTGACATTGCAGTCCTGCTTATCCTCAGATGGTCAGGCTACTGTGAGTTCCTCTGGCAGGACGGATTACACTGTGAAAACAGACCCACATTCATAAAGTACTTTTCTCTTTACTCACAAATGTAAATGGGTCGGTTAGGTGTATAGATAAATATTGAAAAGAAACAGGCATGTTAGAGTCATACACAGCACTGAACAGCATTGAAGTGTTTGGGGTCATTTTTTATTTTATTTTATTTTTTATTTAATGTTTGTGAAGTAAATCTCTTTTACTCATATAGCCTGCATTTATTTAATACATTTAAAATTTATTTAGAATTTACTTACTTTACTTTATAATTTGTACAGATATCTATTTTACGTCATTTAAGGGATCTAAAATATGGTCATGTAGAATAAGGCATTACTATGTGCTTTATAAGTACTAATAAACAGCCAAAAATGCTAGTAAAATACATGCTAATAAGCAACTAGTTAATACTGAGAATTAGTCCCTAAACTAAAGTGTTAACGTGCAGATTTTATATGTTATGAACTTTCACTTTTATCTACCCAGAGAATGTACGTTCTGAATGTGAAAATAATATATGGCCTTATACTTTATAACATATATGACAATATCACTCTTGATATAGCACATGTATATCATATATTACATTTCTGTATGGGATGAGCCAGACATACTAGATCCTCAAAGTACTTCTACTTCAATTCAGAGAAAGCATCTGGAAGTGTCTGGATGACAACAGCATAAAAGACTTTGATAGAGAATCCTCAACTTCTTAGAAATACCAAGAAAAGGAAAATTGACTTCCAGGAACAAGGAACCATATGTTGTCTTGATTCACTCTTAAAACAGCAATAAAACTTGAGGCGAAAAATTTGCAGCTCTGAAAATACCAATGCGCTCCAACAACAGGCACTTTAATGGCTAAAGCAGTACGAGGAAAAAGCCAATGCGGCTGGTAAGCTAATGACAAACCCACATTTCTGGAGCAGTTCATCTTCAGCTGGCAAACCTAATGTTCCTCCGACCAATAACATCCTTTTAGACTAAGCTAAGAAAACACAGTTTCAAAACATACGCCAAACTTGCATACTTTTACCATTCACAGAAAATGGAAGAGTTCTCATTTGAAATTTAAAAGATGTATTGCTTCTTAATTTACAATTTGCTTAATTCTGCCGGCCTACGTGATTTACTAGGTTATTATATCAAGGCCTCTTTAATTATGGATGCTTAGGAAAACTGAGTAAATCAGCACAATGCTCCCTTAGCTATTCATTTTTATTCAGTTCATGTCCACACTTAATGAAGATCTGAAAGTAGGGGCTTACACTTTCAGAGCAATTCAAACATTAGCTCATCATCTTAATTGAGAGCACAAAGGCGAGACGCACAGCTCAATAAAAGCCAGTTCAGCAGTTCCTTTAAAACAGTAGTTAGGGAGCTCTCCTCGAAGTGCTGTGGCAGGCCTCCAGTCCCCCTGCATTAGCCAAGTCTGGAGCCCGGCCCAGAATCCCACTTACTTACCAGACTTACACAGGCACAGACAGATGCTGCGGGCGGATTCATTTTATTTACCAGTATCTAAAAGCCTCTACCATTCCTCCTCTTCCCAAATGCATTCAAAATGCTTAAGAGTTTTAGTCTGTCGGATCCTCCTTAGCATATACAGTTGAGGTCAAAAGTTTATCATTTTACCAAAATAAGAGGGGTCATACAAAATGCATTAGATTTTTTTTAATTAGTACTGACCTGAATAACATATTTCACATAAAAGACCTTTATATGTACTCCACAAGAGAAAATAATAGTTACATTTATAAAAATGACTCAAGTTTATACATGCTTGATTCTTAATACTGTGCTGTTACCTGAATATACCTTCAGCATATTTGTGTATTGGAACCCTTTCAAACAATGACTGTATGATTTTTAGATCTATCTGTTCACACTGAGGACAACCGAGGGACTCATATTCAACTATTACAGAAGGTTCAAACGCTCACTGACGATCCAGAAGGAAAAGCGATGCATTAAGAACCAGGGGTGTAAACTTCTTAACAGAATGAAGATGTGTAAATTTTTCTTATTTTGCCTATATATATATATATATATATTTTTTTTTTTTTTCATTTAGTATTGGCCTTCAGAAGCTACAGAAGATACTTCTGTTCCCGAGAAGATAAAATAAGTAAAACTCACCCTGATCTTCAAACTCAAAAAGTTTTCACCCCCAGTTCTTAATGCATTGTATTTCCATTGGAAGCATCAGTGAGCATTTGAACCTTCTGTAATAGTTGCATATGAGTCCCTCAGTTGTCCTCAAATATGCTTCAAACCAAATAATTTGTGAGACCTGAAGGAGTTTAACTGTTCAGGAAAACATGGAACTCATGAACTTTTGAACAGAGTAATTTTTATAAGTTCAACTATTATTTTCTCTTGTGGACTATATGTAAACGTCTTTAATGTGAAATATCTTATCTCAATAAACACGTTTATGTTAAAAACACACATGACTTACAAAAACAGTCGGTTATGCCTGTGAAGGTAAACAGCTGAGAAAGAAATTGCATGTTTATATAAGATCTGTGTGGCAGCAGTGTAATATACAGTAAATAAATCAATAAATCTACTGCTCTCTTGTCTCTTCTGAGGCTGGGACTTTAAATAGTGTTCTGTGCTCATCTGTGCAGCCAAGCATGACTTGCTTGAACTTTTGACATGACATTAGAACTAGTGGCCCCATAGTCTTTGCGAAAACAGAAAGTTCAGTGCCGTGGGTGGAAACGTGCAGATTAAGGGGCCATAATATTATAATAAGATCCCCTTCCTAAGTCACTAGGGGAGCGAAATTAGCTCCTGAGCAATGAAGTAAAGTTGCTGAATAATACTGAATGGCTCTTTAAGGATGCCATGATATGCATTGTATTCTTATAGGTAAATGCAGATTAGCTTAGAGTCAGCTGATGCAAGCTTGATTGACGAGACCTGCCCATACATATAAAAGTAGCCATATATTTACACAATACATTTTTGATATTGTATATAATATGTACACATGCATTCTTTGACAAGCTTACAGGATTTCATATAAGAGCATCTGGGTATTTTGCAATAAGAAGTCCTGTAGGGACAGCAGTGGGTGTCCCGAGGAAGACATGCCTTATAATCAAGCTGTACCAATGCTAGATCTCTAATGGGTGATATGCCTGATCGACATTTCCCAGTTAGTTTTGAACTGCTGCACGTGGATGTAAACAATGACAACCAAGCAGAGCCCTTCAAAACCAGCCAGTTGCGCCAAAGAGCGAGACTAGAATTTAGATAATCTTACGTCAGGTTACACCATGTGAATCCAATGCGTTCAGCCGAAAGGAATGCACGCTGATGCAATGGCCATTCACTGTGACCCCATCTTCATTCATGCTCAGACTCTAAATCCACTGCTCATGTCAGGTACATTCAATATGCACAGAAGGCCTCGACTTTATCTGGCTCACTCTCTCAAATGGTCTCAGACACCATACAAAACTAGCTTAAGCAAGTCTAACTATCAGAAGTGCTGGGCAGATTACTTTCAAACTATAATCCATTACTGATTCCAAATTACAAAAGACAAAAATTGTAGTCAGTGACGTAATCCATTACATTACAGAATTTAGGTAATACAATTTAACTTTATCACATTTAATTAGGATAATCTTTTTTATCTGTCATACTGATATAAAAATACAAACATGAAGTGTATTAAACATTACATCACGTCAAGGTTTTCCAAACCTTTGGTTTGAGGTTTGTGAAGGAATTGCAGGGCGTCTGTGAGAAAAGCTAATAATGAATTAAATCATAATAATATGAAATTAAAATAAATCATTCTAAAATAATAACATACTAAATGAAACACTTACTAGGAAAGACAAAATTTTTTATTTGTTTACCTGCATGTCACTGTGAACCATGGACATGCAAATGTGTTACTTAATTATTAAAGGAGAAGTGAAGAAGTGAAGAGAACAAAAATTTACAGATAATTTACTCACCCCCTTGGTCAAGATGTTTGTGTCTTTCTTTTGTCAGTCGATAAGAAATTAAGTTTCTTGAGGAAAAAAAAAATCAGGAATTATCTCCATATAATGGACTTCAATGGTGCCCCCAAGTTTGAACTTCCAAACTGCAGTTTAAATGGAGCTTCAAATGGCTCTAAACCATCCCAGCCAAGGAAGAAGTTTCTTATCTAGCAAAACGATCGGTCATTTTCGAAACAAGCTGACAATTTATAAACTTTTTAACCGCAAACGCTCGTCTTGTCTAAGTCTGCGTCAACTCACTGTCAATACGGTCAAGACAGTTAGGGTATGTCGAAAAACTCCCATCTCGTTTTCTTCCCCAACTTCAAAATCGTCCTACATCGCTGCAGAAATACCAACCCAGTGTTTACAAAGTGAACATGCAAAGAAGATCAAACGCCCTTTACAAAAAAATGGTAAAACAGCGATGCAGGACGATTTTGACGTTGAAGAACAAAACGAGACAGGAGTTTTTCGACATACCCTAACTGTATTGACCGGGATTTCACAGACTACACATGCACGTCGCAGAGATCAGACAAGACAAGCATTTGTGGTTAAAAAGTATACAAATCATCAAGACCCAAGCATCAATAAGCAAGACCCTTCTTCTTTGGCTGGGATCATTTATAGCCCTTTGAAGCCGCATTTAAACTGCATTTTGGAAGTTCAAACTTGGGGGCTCCATTGAAGTCCACTATATGGAGAAAATTCCTGAAATGTTTTCCTCAAGAAACATAATTTCTTATTGACTGAAGCAAGAAAAACATGAACATCTTGGATGACAAATGGGTGAGTAAATTATCTGTAAATTTTGGTTCTGGAAGTGGATTTCTCCTTGAACTTATTACCTTAAAATCTCAGGGGATACTACAAGTAAACATATTCAGCTGACAAAAAAAAAAAAGTTTTAAATCTAAACAAGAAATTTCATGCATTTGTGCATTTTAATGTTTTTGGAAGGTAAAAGCCTTCCAAAGACATAGCAATACATGGTTAAATAACCCACTGAGTGATAATTCAGATAACAATTTACGTGTTCATCAGTAGTTAATGCAATGTTGAAATGTTGAGAAAACACTTAAAACTGAAATGATTTTTGTAAATCCAGTGATCATAAATGTGTGGCTTCTCAAGTTTCTGTAAAAATATAGCCATTTGATCAGATTACACATAGTCCGTTACTAGCCAGCACTGACTATCAGTTTTTACAGTATACACAATAAAAGCAATATTATTGCATGGTCAGAAATGAAGAAGGCAGAGGGATGGCACTTAACCAATATATATCAATAAATCAATAAATAAACATGTATTAACAAACTTTGTCCTTATGAAGTAATTATGAAGTATTATGAAGTAATAGTTTTAGAAAATGCTGTAATATTTATAATATAGCATACTGTACATTCATATGCATACTTGGGCATATTCCAGATTGGGAAAGAGCAGATTTAAACAAAATGCCCACACATTTCACTGTTATTAGCATTCAATATTTCTTCAAAATTCTTTGTTTTAGCAAATAATAATACTACTTACAGTCAAACCAAAATTTATTTTTCATAAACCTTCAACATTTCTCACATTATCACAGCTCATCTGCTATAGTTTAGAAAATGGCAATAAAATATGACAAGAACTCAGAGTTAAACTATGTCAGAACAAATTCATTTTTATAATGTCAGATAACTTTGATAGAAAAGTATGCAATGGATTACAATCAACCAAAAATTCAGTCAACTGTTAGTATTTGTTAGTAGTAGACAATATTTACACAAGCACTGCTAGTAAAAAAAAATATAAAAAATTATATCTGTTGCCTGAATAATTTTTGGTTTGACTGTATATCATTACACTCCAAGAAAATTAACTTGGCATATATTGTAGTAGTTTTGGAATAATATAGTTACTAATTCCAAAGCAAATATTGCTTTGAAAACTGACTGGTATACTGCATGAACAATTTTAGAATGGCTCTCTGTAATCTGGCTGCCTTTTCCAGTTTATGTTTAAAGGCAAGAACATGTTATATAGTGGTTTTGAAACAAACATATTTTACAAAGACAGGAACACTGTGGAGGCTGAGTAAACAATGTAAATAGGAAAAGAACAAAAAATTTACCTGGTAATTTGGATGGTGTAGAAAATAATCCGGACATCCGGCCACAGCCATGATACACACTTTGTAATGTCCCTCTCGGTTATCACATCCACTCTCAAATAGATGAGGAAAGAGTCTGAAATTAAACCAAAACAAAAATGTTACATCAAATTTTTCTTCAAGGTAAAAAAAAAAAAAAGCAATCTCTTTCTTAGTTGAGTCTAAGTGGCTACTACCAATATAGCACAGAGCACTTCTTAACCCAAATAGTTCCACAGGGTCAGTAAACAACATAAGAACAAGAGTAGGGAAATTCAGAATCTGAGCTGACCGACAGCTACGCAGAGATGGTGCATGAAACACTCCCTAGACTGTCTTCTTAAAACTCAAGGCACTTGGAAAGCAACTGTCCTTGCAATGTGAGTAGAGAAGGAAGATGTTAAACAAACAGATCATACGGAGCTCCAAATAGTGAACATTTCCACTGAGACCAAAATTATATATTTTCACTCATATAATGGTACCTTATTTTCAGAGGGTAAGATTATGTAGTCTAGCAAGCTTAAATGTACGTATTTATTTTGCTACTTCACCATTTTGAAACTGAAAAATAAGACGGCACAACTGGAGTTCACAGAAAACTTTGCACTTTTAAAACCCGTTCACAGCAAAAAATGTTAACACTTTTAATAATTGCTGTAGTTCTGAGAATAGATCTATGTTAAACACACAGAGGAACAATATCACTGGAATCCCTTTCAGGACGATTTTTTTGTTTCCAGCTGTTAAACCACAAATACACTGAAAACCAATTGGAATCCACCTGGCTTTAAACAGCTCAAATATTTAAAGCAGCATTAGACATAACTCAAAAGAGTACTTTTAATTAACAGAACACCATCACCCATTGGTGTGGACTCTATAATTAATTATTCAGAAAATGACAACAGCAGCACACAATATCAGTGTTCTCACACAACAAACTAGCAAATGACAACTGTTTACAGTATTAAAAATGAACACAGCACACTGTCAGAAAAAAAGGTACAATTCTGTCACTGGGGCGGTACCCTAAGGTACAAAAGTTAAAAACCTTATCTACCCCTACACAGTTCATATTAGTACCTTAAAGGTACATTTTAGTACTTTAAAAGTACATATTCGTACCTTTTCACTTTTGTATTTTAGGGTACCACCCTACTGACAGAACTGTACCTTTTATTCTGAGAGTGCAATATATATGTATGTGTTAAATATTATGTACAAAATGATTGACAAGCAGAAACAGCTTCAAATCTTCAAGTGGTCAGCTTTCATAATTTATCATAACAATAAATTTCTAGTTTGACAGCGATTCCTTCTATAGTTTCAGAACCCTT
Source organism: Labeo calbasu (assembly GCA_019740295.1). NCBI lineage: Eukaryota > Metazoa > Chordata > Actinopteri > Cypriniformes > Cyprinidae > Labeo > Labeo calbasu. The sequence continues at coordinate 9,553 of JAHKKF010522168.1, forward strand.
ATTGATGTTTAATTACATTTTTAAATCAGTTAATTAGTGATTGAAAGCTCAGAAGGTGTTTGAACTATTTCTAGTCCTCTTAAATCTACACTGTTAAACTTTTGGGCCTTTAGTGCAAGAAAGTTCAATCTTGCTCCTGGAGAAAACATCCTGCAGACTCTATTTCCAACTAGCTCCTACTCGCCTAGAAGTTAGAAAAAGTCTAGTGAGTCTGAAGACCTTGATAAGCTGGTTAAGGTGTGTTTAATTAGGGTTGGAGCTAAACTCTGCAGGACAGTGGCCCTCCAGGAACAAGTCTGGACACCCCTGATTTAGTGGCTGAAACCTGTAACTACAAGTTGCTTGGTGAGGAACATTGTTTTGGTAATTACGCAAGTTGTTCTTTGGCTCTGCTGTTCTACACGAATGAATCTGATAGCTTGAGGCACTCCAAATCAATAAATATGTAATAAAAGAAAGATGGGTATCTTAAAATGTGTCTTGTGAGCAGGAAAATGTGGCTAGTAGGCTATTCATAGGCAAACAGACTAAAATAGTAACTGGTTTATAGACAGGCTTCGTTACCAAACATAAACATTGTTTTGTAAACTTAATCAACACACAGAAAATGTGGTGCTATGCAAACTAAATATATTTCTGAAATGCTAAGCGGTGTTGATTTGTATTTTATTATGGCCAGTCACTTTCCTTTTTTTTCTTGCAAAATCATTTTATTCCATCAAGTTCCATTTTGTTGTGGTGGCTTTAAGCCACAACATTGACTGCATATAGTAGTAGCCTGACCTTTTCTCTTTATTTACAAATATGACATAAACACACAGAAATTGTGGAAGTACTGTATGTAATTTCCTTTAGAATCCGTCCGCACCACTCTAAAATATAGATCATTAAAAAAGGCTTATCATAGTGATTCAGAGTAAGGCAAAAACATGGTTTCGAAGGTGAACTTATGATGTATCATTTAAAGTTTGCTCATTTTGAATAAAAAAAGTTAGGTAGTGTAGCTTTAAGGTTCCCATTGGCTTGGGCTGATTTTAGAGGCCCTATTCTTGGACCCTGCGATTGCATAATGGAGTCAGGTCTGCACGTTTCACGGTGTCCAATCCTGCAACAAAAGAGTAGGCAGCCCCAGGGGATGATGTCATCACCGTTAATCATGTGATTGACCTCCGGACCACGCAGGTCTGACAGCTCCTCTTTTGGTATCTAATTTCATTCAATGTGCCTGACTCAGAATCAGTATTCAGAAGCCTGCTGAGCACTGAATCGCACTCCTCAATCTCTCAGTGCCTGGTTCAGTCAGCCATGGAGCTAAAAAGGAGAACTGGAAAGCCGACAACACCTCAGCAGGCATCTGTCTCTGAGGGAAAAGTGAGGGCCTCATTTTTTTTTTTTTTTTTCTTTTTTAGGGTTCTGAAAGAGACAAGAGTTAAAGAACACAGGTACAATCTGTCTGCAAACTGACTTTTGATTTCCAAACAAAAACAAAAATGTCTTTTTAATATGTGACCCTGGACCACAAAACCAGCAGCACGGGTATATTTGTAGCAATAACCAAAAATACATTGTATGGGTCAAAATTATCATTTTTTCTTTTACTGCCAAAAATCATATTAAGTAAAGATCATGTTCCATGAAAATATTTTGTAAATTTCCTTCTTTTTTGATTAGTAATACACATTGCTAACAACTTCATTTGGACAACTTTGAATTTTTTGCACCCTCAGATTCCAGATTTTCAAATAGTTGTATATACCAAATATTATCCTATCCTAACAAACCTTACATCAATGGAAAGGTTATTTATTCAGCTTTCAGATTATGTATAAAGTATGTAGTGATGTATAAAGTAGCTCACTTGAGGATTTAGTAGAAAATCATAAAAATAATGGGTGTGTCAATCCTAAATTTATGACACCTAAGTTTTTTCTCTAAGAGTATTTCACAAAACGTTTTAGTGCTAAACCAGCTCCTAAATCTGTGAAACGTTAGGCGTAGTGAAGAGGACTCCTGTCACTAAGACCAAATCACAAACTATCCTCCCTGCTGGAAAAACAAAAAAACAATACAAACCATCACAGACATTCTAACGCCTGTTTCACACATACTCCGTTTGCAGTGCGTATGCGGTGCGTATTTTTTTCCCCCACCCACGTTAACGGATTAGTGTTCACACTGCACGCAGTTGCGGTCCAGCAGTGCGTTCCAGGAGCGGTGCGTCTGCAGTAGTGCAGCGATCGTTTCTGTGCCGATTCTATTTTTGCTGGGCTGTGCTGCATGCGCATTGTTCGCGGTAAAAATGAACATGGATTGATACTGAAATCTACTGATCACACCATAAATGCATATAAATAAAGTTTACTGTGTTTCACAGCCAACACGTGGCTTTTTGGCTAGGTTTAAAACAAGGAAAAGTGCACTTTTAGATAAACAAGGCAGCATAATAGATGCACTAAGTTCTTTAATAACCCCGGGATTGCTTTTAATAAAGATTTAATGCAAAAGAAAGGCACTGCAAACGGAGTATGTGTGAAACAGGCGTAATGGTTTCCGCTAAATGCCATTACAAGCATTACAAACCATCAGCTTTTAACCATTAAAATCATTAATAAATGGTTAGTAGTGTGTTTTGGGACGTTCAATGTTTTAACAAGCCAACAATAGAAGAATTAGCTACAACAGAATTACCAACAGGCACCATTACAGTTTCCATTAAAACCAGTACAATTCCTATTATAACCAGTAACACCATTATAAATTCTGTATATGCCTATGTTTTCCCACACATCTTTTTTTGGTTTTGGAGGTTATCCCAACTCCAAATTTTCCTCTGATTATATCCTTGTTCTCATTAACAAGTTGGGCAAGAAGTAACAGCTGTTCTTGCATCCACTGTAGTTTTCTTTTATGTTTGCATGTCCTACTATCAGCCACGATTATTCTATTAATTAAAAGGCCGTTTATATACATATCCGCTAATTGTTTACGAGAAGCACACATGTAGAGGCTGACAATTAGCTGAACATATACTTGTTTAATTAGTGACACTTACTCTGCATTTTAAAATCTTTATTTGGCAACATAATATCGCACTCTACAATATTTATATGCTTAACACTTCCCTCTCTATTCCTTAGTAAAAGTTTGTCTCAGCAGCTTTGTGAATAGGTTTTAAGAGAAAAGTCTTAGTTAAAAACTTTTACTGCTATTTAGGAGAACTCTTAGTGGTAAGATAAAATGTTTTGTGAATACTACCCTGATGTATAAATTACAAATGAGGGAATACTGAACCTAACTGTCTTGTCAAATTACCCATATTGATACTGTCACCAGTCAGCATAATTTACATTTTGCGAATTTGTTTAGTCATGGTTATGAGCAAAAGCCATATATTTGGATATACCATAAAGTGTTAGCTAAGCTCACCCAAAAAATTTTAACGCTCATGAACTTTCGTTCATCTTCTAAACAAAATGAAAATATTTTTAACGAACCCTGAGTGATTGCTATTCCACTGAAAGTCCACTCAACCATAAAGACATCATAAAAGTATGCAATGTAAGGTATTAAATAAAGGTACCATATTAATCGAGTAGCTTAATCCAAGTCTTCTGAAGGTACACAGTTGCTTTATATGATGAATAGTTAATTTAGGCTTTTATTCACATATAAATATTCATCAACATCAATAGATCACATCAAATATGGAATATGGAAGCTCAAACATGCTTGTTTGATGCACAGGTCATGATATCTGTTCATCATAATGTATAAAGAAGTTGTTTCATTTATTGTAGCCTCATAAGAACAAGAACACAATTCCCAACTCAGTTCAATTAATTAAACCAGTGATCATACAGTATATTCCATGAGAGAGAGAGAGAAAAGTTAAACTTGATCTTGCACAAGCAAATGTGGCACTGAACCATGGAGAGAAGCTGTCATTGAAATCACACAATACAAGAAGCCAAGAAGTTGGTCACAAATTCAGGTGTGCCAGGGAAAATAGCCTCAACACTCATTTATGAAGGATGGAAAAAAAGAGACTACTGTGTTATCTTTTGTATTTTTACCATGGGGGTTGGTAGAATTAAGCTGCTTTGTTTGTTGGTGTTTTCAAGGAATCCTGTTTAAAATGTCAGAGGTCAAAGCTCTTAAGCTCTTTTAACCTTGTAGACAATTTAACAGCAACCAAACAGAATATCGCCTCAAGTTGTACGGACTACACTAACTGTATTTTTATAGTGCTTCAATGCCTCTGGCAAAAATTCAGCAATATTGCGTTACTTCTTGAACTTTTTGGAACACCTTTAAAGTGATATGTCCAGCAAGTGATCCTAAAAGCATGTTCAGTTTTATCCAAAACAGATAAATGTGAATCTGGCAACATTTTATTATCTTGGTTGTTCTACGCATTGCAGCAATTCAGTAATAAAATGACCAGTGACTGGCACTAAAATACATCACAAGTGCAGTGCTGTACCAGGTGGGCTACTGAGCATGTTTACTATGTCTAAAAAGCTATAGATAAATATGGAGTTGGTTATCTGATGCAAACATAAAAATGTACTCATTTATAAATCATGCACAACGGTAAAAGTGTTTTGTGGTCATAACACATATTGTATTGTTTAATCTTATTGTATTTCTGTCATGACAACTCTCAGAAGACTTTATCATGGTAATGGCTATGATAATGTTAAAATATTTGTCCTTGGTGGAAAAGATTTGCTACGCTGCTGCTGCTGAATAGCTGCTGCTATTGGTTATCGATGTAGTTGTAAAGTATTGTTGCTGTTGCAAGCAAGTGCAGGAACTTGCTACTGCCAATGCATTCGATGATACTATGCTGTGAGTATTTAAGACATACTGCTGCTGCACAAATAGCATATAAAATAACCCGTAGCAGACCTATACAGGTGGAGCTGGGGAAGGTGGAGGGTTTCAGAGGAACTTGCGCTGCAAAATGTTTAAATGGATGCTAACCAGCCATTCAAGTGTAAAGCAGTAAGCTCCAATCAGCTTGTGCCAAGTCATATAACACTGTGAATATCATCAGTTATGTAAAGAACCCATCAGTCTGCGCCGTCTAGAGATTCATAAAAGAGCATGGAAGACATAGAGACAGAGAAGAATGTAAAGAGGGATATAAACTCTGCCTTGACCCCTACAGCGCTCTGTGTGTGGCTTGTTTGTTTGTTCTCCAGATTGTCCTAGCACAAAAGCGGAATTGTACTGTGAGCTATGACGGCATGAGGTGTTTGTTGGACACTGTGGTAAGAAGTTCATGTGTGCTTACACAGTAAAGGGAGAGCTTTAATATCTAGCAGTGATTAACCCCGAAGCAAAGGCAAAGGCCAAGCCTTTGGGATCTCCACCAGCCACCAGCTATTTAAAGTAAATCCTTATTGAAACAGTAACAACAGTTCTCTAAAGAGATCTTTTCTTTAGCACCTTTAAGAATCTATCTATCTATCTATCTATCTATCTATCTATCTATCTATCTATCTATCTATCTATCTATCTATATTTTTGTCTGTCTGTCTGTTTTAAACTATAGTTGTGGATCTGTTCTTTATTTTTAATACCAGTTGACAGTTTGTGCTGACTGAGCATAAAAACAGGTTTACAGTAGGTCTCATTTTTTAAAGGAGAAGTCCACTTCTAAAACAAGGATTCACATATAATGTATTCACCCCCTTGTCATCCAAGATGTTCATGTCTTTCTTTCTTCAGTCGTAAAGAAATTATGAGAAAAACATTTCTGCATTTTTCTCCATATAATGGACTGCTATGGTGCCCCGATTTTGAACTTCCAAAATGCAGTTTAAATGTGGCTTCAAACAATCCCAAATGTGCAATTGTAAACGATCCCAGTCGAGGAAGAAGGGTCTTATCTAGCAAAACGATCTGTTATTTTCATAAATCTCAAATGCTCATTTTGCCTTTCTCTCCATGAACTCTGTGTATTCTGACTCAAGACAGTTAGGGTGTGTCGATAAACTTCAATCGTATTTTCTCCCTCAACTTCAAAAATCATTTCAAAATCATCCTACATCGCTGCAGAAGTTATGACCCAGTCTTTGCAACGTGAACATGAAAAGAAGATTAAACACCCTTAACAAAAAAGGTAAAACAGCGATATAGGACGATTTTGAAGTTGAGAGAGAACATGAGAGCAGAGTAAGACAAGATGAGTGTTTGGCATAAAAAAAAAATAAATACATTTTATTAATTTAAATGAAAATAAGATAAGACCCTTCTTTCTCAGCTGGGATCGTTTACAACCGCATTTGGGATTGTTTGAAGCCGCATTTAAACTGCCTTTTGGAAGTTCAAAATCAGGACACTATAGCAGTCCATTATATGAAAAAAACATAATTTCTTTACGACTGAAGAAAGTTGTTGTTCTGGAAGTGGAGTTCTTCTTTAAGATCCAAAACTAAAACAGTCTTCCTGTAATACTTGCTTCCATGCATAATGACTGGACTTAGAGAATGAGCAGGCTGACGGTTAAATTTGTTTTAATGATTGATTTCTACTATTTGGTGAAATATCATGGCAAGTGTTTCACACTAGCAGCTCTACCTTCAGACTGGTGACACAGTTCCACAAGGGCTGTCTTCAGCTCCAGAGAGAATTTCAGCTTCTCCGTGTGGTTGTCAGAGTCCATAAAACCACTGCGTAATGCGAGGCTGTCAGCGGGAAGGGAGGGAGGGAAGCGGTGTGCCATATTACGCAATCTAAAGCTACAGAGAGAGTGAGGGAACCTGGCTTCGGCTCAACTCAACTCTTCCCGAACACATCTGCACATTCACAGCGTGTCTCTCAGTAATACTCAGTTCTCACATTATAAAATAAATCTCACTGCTTGTATTCATCCATGACATGGAGCAGGAATGGAACACTAAATCCTTTAATTCAGAAAACATCACAACTATGCTCTAAGATATGCACAGAGATTCATGGTGCTACGGGGAAACACACAGTGAAACGGAATGTGGCACTTGAACGCCACAAAAGTAGTTTTTAAACACACAGCTACTTAAAATGCGATGACCTGTATAAATAGAACCTTTTCAGAAGTTACAGAAATTAGGCCAAACTGCACAGAATAAATTAACATATTGGGAAAATTAGGCTTACTGCAATAAGTCCACTTTCATTGGGATACACTGTATATTAACTTACAAACATATTTGGTGCTTTGGCACCCCTCCTAAATTCCTTGCATTCTACAGGCTAAATATTCTCTTTCTTTCTAAACGGGGCATACATGAAAATATTTGGGTTATTTATAGACCTGACTGTCCGTCCAGAATTAAAACAACTAACCATTGAATTTACTAAGCATAGTGTGGTCTTTACTTAGCTGTTCAAATTTAAAAATTATCCCAAACCCATAAAATGATATATAACTTCATAAAACAGATATAAAAATAAGATACTGTTCAAAAGTTTGGGATCAGTAAGATTTATTTATTTATATTAAGAAATAACTTTATTCAGCAAGGACACATTAAATTGATCAAATGTGACAGTAAAGAAATTAAAAATGTTACAACATATACCAAATAAATTTTCAAATAATTTTTTAAACTTTTAATTTATCAAAGAATTTTGCAAAAAAGATCTTAATCTTAAATGTCATTTTATACAACAGTTCAGTGAATAAGAAGTTGATATTGTGTTATATTTTAAATACAATAGTATGTGTCTTGCTTAATTTTGCACAGAGCACAAAACTTGTCTTAAGTAGTTCGGGTATATTTGTAACAACAGCCAAAAATACATTTTATGGGTCAAAATTATCGATTTTTCTTTTATGCCAAAAATTATTAGCATATTAAGTAAGGATCAATTTTCTACCATAAATATATCAAAACTTAATTTCTGATTAGTAATATGCATTGCTAAGAGGTACATTTGGACAACTTTAAATGTGATTTTCTCAATATTTAGATTTTTTTGCACCATCAGATTCCAGATTTTCAAATAGTTGTATCTCGGCCAAATATTATCCGATCCTAACAAACCATACATCAATGGAAATATTTTGTATTTAGCTTTTTTCAGTGTATAAATCTCAATTAAAAAAAAAAACCTTTATGACTGGTTTTGTGGTCCATGGTCACATATTACCTTTGAAGCCATAGCAGAATTGTTGCCGAGCAACACAGCAGCATTTTGTTTCTGAATGAATTCGTGTTTTGTTTTTGCCGTTTACTGAATTCCTGAATGAATCAGCCGTTTGAACAAACTGAATGAATAAATGACTTATAAAGACATTTACTGCCGCCACCTGCTGGCAGATTTAGTTTCTTATTTAGAGTATCATTTCAGTATCATCAAAAAAATAAATAAATAAATAAATAATTAATAAAAATTCAAATAATAATAAAAATAAAAATGTTAAAGGGATAGTTCACCCAAAAAATTTTAATTATGTCATCATCTTCTCACCCTCATGTTTTGTTAAACCTTTGTTTTGTGGAACATAAAAGAAGGCATTTTGAAGACTGTTTGGTAACAAAGCTGTTTTGGTTAACAATAATTTTCATTGTATGAACAAAAAATACTGAAATGTTTCTCATATAATCTTCTTTAATGTTCCATAGTTTACATTAGGCCACTGCAGCCTAAATGTTTGTGTAATACATTTTACGTTGACTTTATTTTTAAAGCTACAGCTGTAATGTCTACCTTATACTTTCTCATTTAACACAAAAATAGCGTTAAATAATGTTTTGTGGGTATTTTCACAATCAAATTTATTTTGTGATTAATTAGCGTGCATTAATTGAAACATCATGTAATTAATTAGATAAAAAATTTACTGACAGACCTTATATAGTTTATATATATATATATATATATATATATATATAAACCAACTCTGCATGCTGTGATCAGTTTATATAAACATTACTGGAAAAAAATTTCAGTTCTGGCCCACTCCAAGATCCTGCAAGATCCTAGGAATACTCTAGAGACCATTAGCCAAAATGCACCATCTCCTTAGGAATGCTGGGAGCGCATTCTTTCCACATAGGGTACTGGGAGGAGAGCCGCAAAATGGCATGCATTGATTTGTAGGGCAAAGTGCAGCGATGAGAGAGACGAGCTGAAAATAGGACAGCAATAAAAAGTGAGAAAGAGTTAGATAGCAAGGCAGAGCGAAGGAGAGCAAAAGCGCCAGGTTGGGAGGGATGCTGGAATGTGAGCTGCTCTGTCCAGCTGTGTGTCCAGAAGCAAAGGGGCCATCCAAATGCAGCAAGTCATGAATATTTATGAGCTGCTTCCCACACCCCCTTCCTCTCTGACTCCTCCCACTGCAGATTAAATGAGCCTTTCTTCTACAGGCAGGGGTCATGAACAACACTCCCTTTACTGACACTAATCTCAAGCCTTGCACTGTTTAGTTTCTGATTGGACTTGTCTAAAAATGCTCATAACCAAAGAACCAAGGCTGGAAAGAATTTAAGGAGGGTAAAAAATGACCTTTATATATCTGAAATATCATGTGTGTGTGTGTGTGTGTGTGTGTGTGTGTGTGAACCTTGGGCTTAAAATCTAAAATACGGCACATTAAAGGCAGGGTGAGGTTCAGAGAGGCTAGCAATGTCAAGCTAGCTTTGAAAACATAAGATTCCACCCTCCCTGCAAATCACTCTTCAAAGCCACGCCTCCTCTATAACACATGAACTCGCACAGGCAGACCAGAGGCTAAACAGCAAAACGATGAAAGATGGCATTGGTGGAGGACTGAATGAAACGCTGTCATATTACCTATAATATAATAATGCTCAGAGGTATCCAAATACATACGCTGACCAAGCAATATGGTTGGATGACCATTTTATGGTCCTACGCCTTCCACATACAATATATAGACCACTTAATTTAGTGATTGTTATCGGGATGTGAAGAGACTTTCAACCAGCATAGCACAAAATGTTTTTGAACCAAATCACCTACTCTGCCTTTACATGTTTTAAAGGGGTCATGAACTGAGAAACCAAAATTCCCTTGATCTTTTGACTTATAAGTGGTCATCGTACTATAATACCATCCTTTAAGTTTCAGAACTCAAAACTTTGTCGTTAGTCTAAAAACAGCTTTTGTTGTAGGCAGTCTGCCAAAACGACAGCTTTTGGAATGTTCTACTCTATGATGTAAAAGGTAGATAAGTGCAGAAGAAGATGCCTCTTGTTCGCCACAGAAGAAGATCAACATCGCTGCCTGTTTAGCCCCGCCCACCAATTCACACATAATGTTTACCAAATGATAAAGATGGCTCAAAAACAACAGGATGCTCTCCAGTGCCAATTTGTGGAAAAAAAGCCTTTGCATCGCCTTCCTTCTGATCCCAACTTTATTTTCAATTAAGTTCCAGATCACGTCAGTAAGAACCCGGTCCCACAGCATCAGCGACGCAATGCTCGTTCCTTATCTCAGAGAAACGACATGGAATTTTCGAATCGATTGAAACTAAAAAAACGATGCTGTGCCGCCTATATTGGATCTGACAGTGATGTCGCAACAAAAGTGTGAGTAACTGTTTTCATTACATGGTCACTATTGCTTTGTCTCTTCTTACAGACTGAGTTATTTACATGTTTTAAATCTAAATTACAGCGGCGTCTATCCATGAGGAATGAATGTGCGCTGTTAGCCAATCATAGCAGTGAGCATTTGCTTTCGAGTCTACAATCCGCCATGAATATTCAAACAGAGCGTTCTGCTGAGGGGGGTTAAAAGCAGAAAAGAAAATAGCGTATTACTTCTAAATTATGTTTTTTGATATAAAAATCTTGATAACATTGGAAGTGGACCTCAAAGAACAGTACAAAAAAAACAAAGGCAGTTCATGACCCCTTAAAGAAAATTTGTCATGCATTTAAGTGAAAACATTTAGATATTTTATAAATGAAAACAAAAATGTATGAGCAATATATAGGAGTTGGAATATAGGAGTTCAAGACCATATTTAGTTTCGAGCCCTAGTCCAAGCCTATATTTTCATTGCCTTGGGCTTGTCATGCACTAGGGAGCATTTGGATTTGTGCTTGACACAGACTCATCCGTCTTTAGGTTTTGGCCTGAACTCACACTTGGTCTCAACAACAACAACAACACTCCCTAACACACCTTTAAATAAACATCTACGCTTTCCAAGTCACATGATTACATGATTAGCATTCACCTGTGTAAAGCTGAAGGTCTTAATAGTCCACACATCTACCAACAAGAACCAGAAACATTTTCCAAGCAATCCTAAAACTATTTCCTTAAAGAGTAGCAGTAAATTTATACACTAAGTACTATGTGGAATCACTGTGAATCTACACAGAACTGACCATAGTCCAAAGTTGAAAGTCAAAAAAGAAAGGTAATTGAAAGAAAGGCTAACAAGAGGCATCTAGAAGTCTTCTGCATGAAGATGAAAGCTGCTGTTTAGTTAAACCTAGCCAAACCTAACCCAGCACATCAAACTTCCCCGCAGTGAAGCCTGCTGTTTTGAGGATGCTTTCTTAAATCAGTGACTGGAATACCCATAAAGATCGAGGAAAAGATGGAAGGAGTAGAGAACATTCTTACTGTAGAAAAAAACAAAAAAAACATGTTCTAGTCAACAAGAGCACCAGGGCCAAGGAAACAGTTCATCTTTAAATAGTAATGGAGATACAGCATGTTGGGCAATAAGTGTACTGGTCTAATTTCTGACGGGAACAGTTTATCTTAAGATTACTAACACCGCGGGTACTCAGTCCTGCTGCTACATAAAGACTGAAGCTGTGTCTCAATTCAAGATTGCAAGTGTGCTCTGTGCACACATGGTTTTTCACCTATTCGGTTTTTATGACAACACCTTGCGCAACTGGATAAGGAGGAGGGTTTATCTTTGGCTTTTTCCTTTGAAAACGTATTAATTGCATTTAGATAGAAAGCTAAGAAGCAAATGCAGGCATCTGTGGTGTAAATATTATCTTAACAAAGATAGTTTAGCTAAAAGGTGGCTTATATACTGTACATAAGCTACAGGACAAAAACTAGTAATTTTCAAAAGACACAAACTGAATAAAAAATATTTATAAACAGTTAAAACTAACAAAATTAAATAAAAAATTAAATATACAGATAAATGTATTGACTTTTTCAAAAATATAATAAGAATATGTCCTAAATATCACAAACTAACTACTTACTCATAAATATATATTATAACAAGCAAAGCTTTAGTGTATATATAAAGTACATGCATTGTGAAGCAGCTCTAGCTGGTTTAAGAGTTTGTAAATAGCTGAAACTCTACCTAGAAAGCTTTAGTTATATTCTAAACTAAAATTTGCAAAGACTCTAGTAGACTAGGGCTACTTTAGACACTGGCATGACCTACACATTACTTAAAGATGTGGAAATTTTGGAGAATTGCTCTGTTCCATCAGCATTTAATCATTTTAATGAGTGTTTACTTTTTTAGACATGTCAACTTCAGACACATTATTAACTTTGGACTCCAAATCTGGGTCAGTTGCTTTATTGCCCTCATCCAGTACCTATCTTTCACATGTTTTATATCCATAATTTTATGGCAAGGCTGAAGCAAAGCTTTTGCAAAGACACATACAGAAGACTTTATTCAAGGCTGCAGCATTCCTGGACTCACTCAAACACCTTTCATGGGTATGTCAAAACCTCTTGAAGGAGAAGCTGAAATTTTCTAAAAGCACCATTTTTGACAGGTACAGATATCAGATCACTACTCGGTCCAAATCAAACATTTCATTACACAAGAACAAACTCTGTGTCAGGATACTTGTACATACATGTTGGCTATTAAAGACAGAAATACTAAGAGAACAAAAATTGGGCCGTTTGCCAACTTTATCTCCCCAAACAAACAGGCTTTTCTATAGCAACAGAGCAGTGATGTCTGGCTTCAGTTCACATTCACACAGTCAGTGTTTGGGATTGAAAGCGACATTTACAACCGATGTGACACTTGAATTATACTGTTCATACAACAGCAAATTAAAAACATATTTTTAAGAGTATTATAAATTGTTAAATATCGATATATTTTGAGTACATAATATTTTACAACCTAAACTAACCTTGCCTTGGCAAGGAAAGGTCAAATAACAGCAGACAAGTTGGGTCAAGACTCTTGGTCCCAGGGCTTAGTGACCTGATAAAGGTCAGTGGGAGTGCAGTTACTTTAGCAACAATACAAGTTCCTGCAGCTCCTTGGAAATTAATCCAGACCTGTCTTTATTTAGGGAATGTATTGATTTACTTCATTCATTGATCATGACAAACAACAACATTTACTTTAGCAAGATATTTTTAAGTACCAGCACCATTCAGAAATAATGAATTCAGTATGTGTTCAAATTTCAAACAATCCAAATGTCAGAATCAGTGCTGAATCATAAACTGCTAAGAAGATTGTTAGTATGAGTTAGCACGCCTATGATTTTTATGTGAATCTTCTAAATGAGGAATTAGTTGACAGCACAACGGTCACACCTCAGTTGCTCATCCTGATTTCTTTATTAATGGGCAACTCCATTATTTTGGAGCCACTGGGCAGAGGACGCTATAAGAAAGCTTCATGTCATCAGGATGGCTGAATGGGCAACCAGAGAGAAAAGCTTTTGGAAACATGGACAATCACTAATTGGATGAGAGATTCATTGGCAATGAGGAACAGGCTCTTATGCAATCTGAATGATGAATGGGACTGAAGCTCTTATAGTTGTGCACATGTTTGCTGTATGGGTGGGCTAAATCAGTTTGTTCTTTAATTCCGGCAATGAACATGTCCAAACCATATTTCACACTGGAGTGTTTCCATTTTAATTTACAGTTTCATTTATGTAATTAAGAAGAACGGCTAGACAGGAAATGCTCTTCCCATGCGGCAATATGCTGCACTGCATTAAAAGGATGTGTTTTCCTTTAATTTATTTATTTATTTGAGTGTATTTTATATTTTTTTGTTGATGAAATTACATCTGTAGCTAACAGGCTATAAAAATATAAAATATGCAAAAGAATAAATATCTAAAAGCAAATTTTTATTTAAAAAATATCCATTATGATTACATACAGTAAATACCTGCAATACGAGGTAAGCAGTTTTGCATGGTGTGTTTTTTATGATCAATTTTAACTGCTCCAGACATCAACTGTTTACAACATCTGAATTACCATAATTCCGAGTGTCCAACTGAGAACCATTCCGGTCTTAATTGGACTCGTAATTACAAGTTTTAAACTTATATGGAAGCTTGGTTATTTCTCTCAAACATCATATAAACAAAAACTAAATGGCAGTGGCCTTCACAGTTAGATCCAACTTCTACACGTTTTTCTGTTTGATACGTCTTTTGATTTGATATTGATGATAATGGTTAATTTGCTTTGTTCTAAAATAATATATAAGTGTATTAAGGATATAAGTGGATTAACATCATGAGTAAACTTTTTGCTGTCATTAATAAGTCACACACGAATACATCTGAGAACAAGAAAGAAATCTGAATTTTGTAATTAATTCAGATACAATGTGACTGCAACATAAGACACAGTGAACCTCAATGCAGCAGAATAACACAGCAATTCTAATTCTGGGTCAGACTCACCATGACAACTGTATATGATTATTAAATGTTGACACTAAAGATGGGACAATTTCACTCTGGTTAAAAACAAAAACATTTGAGTAGGTTTGGAAAAATGCAATTCCCTCCTAAACTTCCAGGATATACAAGAAACAGAAATAAAAGGATCTCATCCAGAACTGAAGCAAGAACTAAATGTAGCACAAACAAGATAGAAAGACGCAAGCACACCAATGTTGAGTTGCATAAAACTTCAGTACGTTATGCACCCGGACGGCCTGATCCAGTGAAACGTGGGATCATCAAGCTCTAGTACAGATCGCTCTGACCACAGTACCCATAATCATCCCTTATGAGTCACTAACTCAATGTACATAAGAGCTGAATGAATGAACAGCAGGGATTTCCACTGGCTGAACTGTGGTGTCCAGGCTCATGTCTATAGTGTCACGACCCTGCCTCGGTCCAGGGGGTATTAACACTGTATAGGAAACTATGAATGATAGCAAAATGACGCAAGATAGAATGGAATGTGTCCATGGAGTCTGCTGAAAGTTACGGCTGTAAAACTCATGATCAATTCCCTCTGCAGCAAGCATCTTGTGGGTTGCTCTAAGTCAAGACCGTTTTGTCCATATGATGGAATTTGTTAAAGCATTAAGGGAAAACATACATCCTAGAATGGTAAAATTACTATTCAGAACCCAAGTTCTGAATGCTACCTGTATTTGACCACTCTGGCATTTAACATACAGACGTAAATCATGAAAACAAGATGCCAAACCACCTGAATGGAATGTTTTCCAATATGTAGGATCGCTTGCAGGGCACTGAAGTATGTGATTTTTCTTTAGGCTCCACTGGAAATCACCTTCATTCATCAAACTAGTGCCTGCAACAGCGTGCCAGAACCTCAGAGCCATACAGAGACCTTACAGATACAAATTTCCATTAAACTTTAAAAGGAATCTCCTGGATGCCACCCAACAACAAATGGTCATTCTTAACATTGCTGTATCCATGTTACAGTATAATTTTGATAGCAGAGTATTACATACATCAACAACATGTACTATTAGTTTGCCTGCCATAATTTACTCGTCATTCTAAACCTATACGACGTCCGTTCATCTTTAAAACACAAACACTGACACCCAAACTTTGATACTACAAAAAGGAATCAAAAGTAGTCAATATGAATTAAGCAATTTTCACGCTTCAGATAAACAGATTCAAATTAGGCTTTCATTCTCATATAACATTAATCAACACACATACATAGAGATCATCAAATATAGAGAATGGAAGCTCAAACACACTTGCTTGACCCACATGAACCAATGAGGTTTGTTCTTACATGTCAAGCATTATGTGCTTTGAGTAATGTTTATGTGTGAATTGAAGCTTAAACGTAAATAAATCTTTCAAATTTTATCAAAATTTCTTGTGATAGAATGATCAAAATATCATTTAGGGGTATTAAGGTTGTACATTTAAGGAGCAGCTCACCCTTTGTTTACAACTTGCCTCATAAAGCTTGCCAGAAATTAAATACATGCCAATACCAATGAGGATGAAAATAACTCAGAACGTTATGTTTCTACGTTACATATGTTTTTACATACATCTCTTGTATTAATGGATAAATAACAAGCTGAGAAGTTTAACACAAACCCTCCCCAAACACACACTACCTCCCCTTTCCACACTTCTTCAGCACTACATCATGCATGAATCACCACTCAAAGCTTTTTAACTTTGTCATGCCCTTTAAACGGGGGTTTAAATCATTGTGGACCCATTTAAAGGCATTAATGAACCAGAACTCACCGGTGTCTGGTGTGTGTAAAGCCCTGCGTCTGTCCGGTCACAGAAAGCTAAATGCACACAGTATAATAAGACAGCGTCACCATTACTGCTTCTGCTTCTGGATCTCTAATATCCTAATACAAGCGTCCACAATGTATCTATCCCTCAGCTGACTCTCTCCAGTACACACACCAAACAACTCCTCCTCTTACAATAGCCCCACCCTTAAAAGCTTCATCATCCTCTGACAAAACCGTGTCTTTAGCCTCAGCCTGTCACTGGAGAAACCTCCTGAGAATGAAATAGGACCTAGAACAGTACCTTGAGGTATTCCTAAGCCAACAAACTACAAAACCTCCTGTTTTTTTAATAACATCTATCATGAAAATTGATGTCAACTATAAATGAAAGTGCAAACGGTCCTGATTTAACTGAACATTTTGAAATGGCTGAGGTAAACAGTCATATAATCAGAGCTGTTTAAGAGAATAGTTCACCCTGTCTGAACTGTCTGTCATCATTTGTGAGCATGAACCACAAAACCAGTCTTAAGTACCATGGGTGTAGTTGCAGTAATATTCAGAAATACAGTGTATGGGTCAAAATGATTGATTTTTCTTTTATGCATTGTCCTAAATCATTAGGATATTGAGCACAGATTACGTTCCATGAAGATATTTTGTAAATGTCCTACTGTAAATATATCAAACATTGCTAAGTGCTTTATCTGGACAACTTTAAGGTGATTTTCTCAATATTTAGATTTTTTTGCACCCTCAGATTCTAGATATTCAAATAGATTTATCTCGACCAAATATTGTCCTATTGTCCTACACATCAATGTAAAGCTTATTTATTCAGCTTTCAGATTATGTATACATCTCATTTTCAAATAATTGACCCTTATGACTGGTATTGTGGTCATGTTGTTTCAAACCTGCACAACTTTTTTCTGTGGAACACAAATGAAGATATTTTGAAGATTGGTGATAACCAAACCGTTTTGGTGTCTACTGATTTGCATTGTATGGACAAAAAATACCACTATGATATTTCTCTAAGCATTTTCTTTTATGTTCCACAGGAGAATAAAAGTCATACAGTTTTTGAACAACATGAGGGTGAGTAAATGATCACAGAAGTTTCATTTTTTGGTGAACTATCTCTTTATATCTCAGTTGACCCTCTGGCCCTACTGTAGTTTTGTTACATTTATGGTAGAAACTGGCAGCTGTGGATTTCAAAGTATTACAGCATGAAATTTTGGTGACTACATATTTTGCACTTTCTAACTGTACTGTATATGTCAACAAATGAATTTGGAATTACAATACAATTGAATTATAATTATAAGATACCAAACCATCTGACCTGTTTAATATCTCTTTGTCACTGTAAAATGCAATTGCAAAAGTTTTATTTGTCATACAGGGAGGGGTAAGGAATTTCATACATTTTAGAATATAATTTTAGTTCAGTGTTTTAGCACAAATAGTACATACAATACATGGCTAAATATGCATATAAATATTGTAAACATTTTACAATATTGTTAAAGCGAAAATACAAAAACCACCTTAACTAAGGTATTTACAGATAACCAATGAGTAGCTTTTATTGTATATTTTATTGTATAATGTTTACTCCTGTTAAACACTCCCGTTTCCTCTACTCCCTATGATTCTGGAACAGAAGCCACACCTCTCAGCCCTCTCTCGCCCACTGGTCTTATTTACTCACAAGTTCTTCTTTAGGGCACCCTACACCCGTTTTTCCTCCCTGTGCACACTCACAGATTGAACTTTTGGGTGAACGCTCATTTCGCAAAAAAAAAATAGGAGTGAGAATTGAAATGCATCGCTTACCTCTCTATAGCGGAGAACAACCGTGTCTTATTCACTGTAAATGTGTGAGTGTGTATGGATGTGTGTGCTGCGCGCTGGACGCTGTCAGTATCCAAAAGTCTCCACCTACTCAAACCAGACTCCGCCCACTCTAGGGCAACACCACCCCGTCATCAGCCACTAGCGTTTCGCGTTCTGGCCAGACCCCCGCGCGACCCAATGTGTGCGTTGAATAAGCCGAGCGCGTGACACGGCTCTGAGCACACACGGTTAAAGCATTACTGACAACATGGCTGTGTGTACACACACACACACACAAGCACGTTTAACACAGAATTGTTTGTCCTTTGCTCGTTAAACATTGACGTTATATTATGTTCTTGGCAGTAAAAATAGCCCCCTTGAGCTCATGGATCAAGCTTATGAACGTCGAATCATACCGAAAACGGTTTCTGATATTTGGGTCGTGTACAAAAGGTCAGTGAGCTGTTTCCCTTCCGCACACGTTTAATTTGGCTATTTTTTCCGACTGTAAAACTACAAGTGAGGTTACTTACAAAAAATACCACAGTGAGAATAGTTTCTGCTAAAATATATAGTTTGCTACAATTAAAACACAATTATAATACACTAATACAGTAAATTAATATGCCCCCCGTCATGTCTTAACATACTGGATAAAATATCAAACGTTTTTTTTTTTACAAATTACTTTTAATCTTTTCAAATTTTACTTTGGATTCAGTGTTGTTATTTTTCACCATGATGTTGGGTTCTAACTCTGCACGGCAAGAACAAATTGCTTATCCTGTACATCCCCGGAATCTGGAATAACACTATAAGGGTATATGCAGTCCCAAAGGTTAATTGTCTGGAGCTTTTTCAGATGAGTTTAAAGGTGAATTGCTTGCTGACAGTGAGCAGAGGGACATCAGTAGTGCTGGGCTTTCTGACTGCATAATATGCCATAAAAATTATTTAAAAAAATTTAAATGTTCACCAAAAATGTGTCCCACTTGAACACTGTTGACCAAGCTGTCCATGACATACTGACATAGAGAGTATGATGATTTCACTTATTAGGCATGCAGAATGCCAAACATTACTTGCAGTCTTGTTAAAGGAGCCGCCTCAGTGTTAAATAGAATTTGTTCACTGGTTTAATACTGAGCAGTTATCAGTATCATTCATTATACAGTGAAAGCACTATAGTCAGTAGTCTTTCTGAGAAAGAAAATAACACAGAAGTGCAAGTGCGTGAGTAATCAAAGAAAATTATACCCCATTTTAGTTTGCCCATTGAAGCACAAAGTCTTGTCTCACAGACTTTGTCAGTTTCTTTCTATTCTTGTGTCTCCTAGGTAAGCAGATATTTTTGAACAGGCTGATGGTAAGAGAATGATAAGAGTGTCCATTAAATCAAATCGCTAATAGCTTTGACTTTGTGATATATATCAGAAGACAAGGCCACTGTAGAACAAGAGGCCGGTGCATTCTGAGTCACAGGATTTTACACTAGTTGGAAATACTTATACACTCATAAATAAAAGTTCTGAACAAAAGTCTTTTGAAGCATGTTAGGAAATAACCCTCATTTTCATATGAACTGTTTTTGTTGTTGTTGGTTGGCTATGTGATTCTTTGAAAATCTTCAAATCCCCATGACACTGACTGCTTTCTGTGGAGCTGGAGATGAAGAAGGTCTTGTGGGAAAAATGTTATACTAAATATTCTACTATAATGGTATCATGCTATAAGATGCTGTTTGGTTCTAATTAGAACCTTTATTTTTTAAAGACCCCATAAAATGAGTTGACAAGTGCATGTATTTTGTAATTAAATTTGACCTTGGACCAGAAAACCAGTCGGGTATATTTGTAGAAATAGCCAAAAATACATTTGTATGGGTCAAATTTATAGATTTTTCTTCTATGCCAAAAATCATTAGGATATTAAGTAAAGATCATGTTTTATGAAGATATTTTGTAAATATATCAAAACTTTAAAAACATTTTTTTTTTATTATTGTCATTCGGACAACCTTATAGGTGATTTTCTCAATATTTTGATTTTTTTGCACTCTCAAATAGTTGTATATCAGCAAAATATTGTCCTAGCCTAACACACCATACATTAATGGAAAATTTATTCAGCTTTCAGATGATGTATAAATCTCAATTTCAAAAAATTGACCCATATGACTGGTTTTGTGGTCCAGGGTCACAAATCTGATATTGGGGCATGCTTGAGGCATTCATACCACGATTTGGTACTTGCTACTGTATTATGAGGCAGAACATGCATATGCATGGAACTGTAACAAAAATAATTTCACAAAGTGTTTATTCAATCAAATATATTTCAGTCAGTCAGTTTTCTGTCAGAAATATTCTATAAACACATTCAAACATCTGTGATTTCCACCTGATGTGTCAAGCTTTTGTATATAAGACTACTTGGTTCTCTATAATTCTAGCATCAGTTCTTCAAAAATGAAGCTTTTTGGTGGCATCAAGGGTTCCATGAAGAACCTTTAACATACTTGTAATTAAAGATGCTTTGTAGAGGAAAAATGTTCATTAGACTGTTCTTCACGCTAAACAAAATACTAATTTTTTTATTTGAAAGTAAAAATGGAATTGCTGTGAAAACCCTCTTTTGGAACTACACATCTCATCCTTCCACATTGTTTACTTCCAAGATGTTCTTGAGGGCAGAATTTCCCAAACTTTTTGCTGCTTAACTGCTTACCTGTTTAGCAGATATAGTGTAGTTGATCTGTGCCCTATTTGATTGCAACTCAAATATGCTGTCCTACTTTAGTTTAGTTACTAAACCAAATAGTTACTAATGTCAAATAAACTCAGTCCTACGTGAGTGCTATAGGTCAAACCTGTACGTGTACGGTACATGAGAAGGCCAGATTAGAATACCTGCTGATCCACTTCCACAAATGATTGTACAATATCGATGCCTCTCTCATATATAAAATATATCAACGTGACCTTTGATCTCATTTCTCTAGAGTTTGTTTTCCTATACTAATGGCTTCCCCAGTTTGGAAGCAAACACTCATTTTGCAGTTTCGTAACATATCAGACTGGCCACAAACGAGCCGGAATTCTGACCAACAGAGGGATTGTGGGAGGGGAAGAATTTACTGCCATCTGCCATAGTGGGGATTACCCCATCAGGATGAGGGAGGAGCCTGCCCAGAGACAGACAGTGCTCTAGCATCCAGCCCACAACCCTCAGCGCACATGGACTCTGCCAAAATATGTAATAACACATTAATATAGGAAAGAGAGGATGGTTTATGGTGCCCAATGAGGCATGGTAGTGTATATCAACAGACCACTCTTGGATACAATAAATATTTTTGAAAAGGGACTTTTGCATTCACCCAACATAAATAGAGTATTAAATATGCACTTAGGAACTAACAAATTAGTGAGTCTAAATTGCAGTTTGTCAGACATACAAGTCAGAAAATATGCTTGCATAATGGTTAACACTTTTTATGATGTGGATTGAGTAAAACTGCAAATGATAACACTGGAGAGTCTATCTGTCATGAGCTGACTGTAATTAAATGTCTATTAATAGCTTGCTGGATTTCATAAAACCATAATTAATTCCAGTTACAAGAAACAGACTTAGTAGGATGTTTTTGTGAATCATGAAAGAGTTCACTAATGTGGTTATACATCGGATGAATGATCTGATCGTTGCCAGTAAAGGCGTCTCTACCTTTGGTATAACCTAAGCTTTAGTTTGTGTATTTTGATAGGGGTCTGTGTGTGCATTAAGTTGAAGCCCTGACAAGATCGTGAGAGATCGATCCAAACGTAGCCAAACCTGACCGTTTCGGGTTCCTTCAGCCACAAGTCAGGTAGACCTAAGCCCAAGCAGACCAAAGCTAATTAACTACAACTTTCTGTAAAACATCTGGCTATCTGGTCTGACTTAAATATGTCTGATTTTAGCTGAAGTGTTCACTTACAGGCCTTTATAGCAAGAATGCTACAGAAACCAATATAACCATTACATACTGTTGTTACATAGGACATACTGTAACTTTCAAATCAACCTTTAAATTGTCTGTCACTGGATTTCACAAAAAACAAAAAAAATAGAGCTGAGAAATTTATTGTACATATTATATACACACACATACATTTATTTATATATATATATATATATATATATATTGATCCACTTCAAATGTTGGCTACTGTATACAGCTACAATCAAACTTATTCAACCCCCTAGAGCTGCAAGACATTTTGCTGCAGAGAACAACATTTTTTGAAACCAATTCAACAAAGGCATCAGTACATTACAGAAAGTTTATTGATACACATTTGAGTAATTCTGAGAACGTAAGTTGATGAATAATGAAAAAAAGAAATGTTCTCTAAATGTTCATGTTCAAAATTATTCAACCCCCCAAAGTAAAATTTGGTTCAGAATCTTTTATTCTTTAAAACCACCAATAAACGCTGCTTGGAAGTGCTTAGAAGCACTTCACCTCACTACTGCGATCTTGGCTCATTCCTCACCAGAATAACCTTTAGATCACTGGTAATCCTTGGTTTTCACATTGCCACTGCTTTCGTCAAATTCAACCAAATATGTTCATTGAGAATTAAATCTGGAGACTGAACAGGCCACTCAAGAACATTCTATGGCTGATCCCTGAACCAAGTAGATTTGGTTGTATACTTGGGGATGATTGTCCTGCAGGAAAGTCCATTGATCATTAGCTTCAATCTTTGCACCAAAGGTCTTGCCAAAATTGCCTGATACTTCAAAGAATCCATGATATCCTTCATACGGTCATGTTTTCCACTTCCTGCTACTGTAAAACAACCCCATAACAGGACTAGCTCACCTCCGTGTTGATGGTGTTCTTCTGCTTATAAGCTTTATATTTTTTTTGCACCAGACATGCCGCTTATCCATAGGCCCAAAAAGTTCTAGTTTGGTCACATCGTTCCATTAGCATTCTTCCAGAACTTCACAGGTTTATTCAAACTAATTTTAATATGTTCAAGTTGGCCTTTTTGTTCTTCTTGTTCAAGAGTGGTATTCAGCAAGATGCCTCAACATGAAGGCCATACTTGTCTTGTGTTCATCTTATCCACCTTATTTTTCCCATAAGAGAGGGTGCAGCCATTTGTAAATTTTTTGTGTCTGGCTTCCGGTCTCATCCACTTCCAGCTATTTTTAGCTGCACAATAAGCTTGTTTTGCTGCTTGATATTGCAAACGGGTGTGTCTTACCATATTATTTTAACGTATTATCTTAATTACGAACATACCGGTTTATAGTGCAAACTGTTTTACCGTTTACTGCACTTCGATATTATTCTCGTTATTTACCTATAGCGGATTATGAAC
>JAHKKF010522170.1:4057-14480 GCA_019740295.1 Labeo calbasu
TGCTAAGAGCTGTCGAATTTGAACCACTGAATTTTCGGAAACGAATTTGTAAAGTGAAATAAAATTAACCGAAAATTGTCTGACGAATGTTATTGTTGTAATTATTAAACAAACTGAATATTTTGGAAATGGACTTTGTGAGGTGAATATTAATTATTGAATTTTTAACAATGAAAAAGTTGGTGAAATATTTCCGATTGAAATATTCACTACTTAAATATACAACCATGTTAAAATGCAGCGCACAAAAATGCAACCCCTGAAAATACAATGCATTAAAATGTAAGCACTGTTAATTGCAATGCATTTTTTTTTTTCCCAGTTGTGTAATTCAACAAGCTTTTTATTTCAAATACTTTTGGCATTATTTTTGTTCCATAATTTTGGCACGTATCTATGTGTATTTGAACGTTTAAACAAATAGAGGCTGTGTCCGAAAACCTAGAGAGCTGTCTTGCTGCCTTATCAGTCAATGACTTTGCAGGCAGCGTTTTTGCACGATGATAACTAAACAAATATTTAGATACTATAATATTGTTTTCTCGTTAAAAATAACATCAAAAGTGCAAAAAGTTAAAAAGTAACTTTCAGACGCCATCTATATATTTTTCGCTCAACTGTCACAGAATGGAACACACAGAATTGTGGGATATCTAAGGCATTGAAGGATACCTTTATGCTGCCTTCAAAATTCGATCAGAAGAAGGTACCTCTGGAGACAGGAAGTGAAATTGAATTTGTATTCGGATGTGCCTTCCTGCCTTGGAATGCTGCCTCTGAAGGCAGAATTTTAGAGCTTTCGGACACAGCCACAATGTCGCTTTCTGCCATTTGAGTTTTCTTTCTGTCACAAAACTGTGACTGCTGAAACTCAGCATATATAGGCTATGTTACATGTCACAGTTTTTTCCCCTTGTCTATCAGCTAACTAAATTAAATATATTTAATTTAAGTATTTATTCTTCGTATGTATATATACTGCAGATTTTATAGCCTATATATATGACATTAATTTGATATAATATAGATTTTTTTTCTGTTGTACCGAAATCGTATCGTACAGTGACCCTCGAACCGAGGTACGTACCATTACACCTCTAATGATTACACAATCTGTTCTATTCTATGTTTCTATGTTTCATGTGCTTCTTGTTAACACTTATTCTGCATTTCTGTCCTCCCTCAGATACTGTGACAAGATCATGTGATTGATGTCTCTGCTCTCAGTTTTTGGTGCTTCCTGTTTTTTTTAGAGAACAACTAGTATGTGGCCAACAGGATTTCAGCTAAACTCTAATTTGAAAACCACCAGTGATGAAATACATTGCTTTACTTTGTGACTCTTCTCTAGTATATTTTGTGTAATTCTGTTTGAGTGGCATATTATTCTTCTGTTTGAATGGATTTTGAGTTTCTGCTTCTAAATCTCCTAAATATTTCTCCATTTCATCTTGCATAATGTCTAGTTACATTAGGACGGGCATTGTGATGTAGAAACAGCATATAAATAATAATTAGCATAGCTGCTGTTCAGAACATTTCAAGCAAAAGTTAATCACAATATAACTGGAGAACAATCAGCAGACATGCTTTCCACTAAATGAGACAAATAAATTTACATGATTAAATCTGTGTTCATCATTTTAATGTAGGTATGCAGCAATACTGATTAAATTAATCTTCTTAGCTCATGTGAGCAGATGAGGTTTACCAAAGGAAACCAGTAGATTCTGGTTTAACCAGAGACAGTGTTTTATCAGTCTCTGCTACCGATGACAGAAATATGTCATTTGTAAGAGCATTGATAGAGTGTGTATTGCAAGAGCATTTAAATGTTAATAGTGAATCAAAACTAGACTGCATTTAATAATACATAGAATTTATTAACAGTATGACATAAAGATCCATGTGAAATTGATGCAAATTGTCACTTCATGATTTATAAAAATAATCATCTTTAGTATAAGTACACGGATGATCTAAAACACATTATAGCTTTAGCTTTATATAAGAACACAATAAAATACATAATTTCAGACAAGTGTTAACAAGCTGAAGCTTTTAGAAAAGGCACATGAGCTTCCCTTTTGAGGCAACATCAAACTACGTCCTCTAGAGGTTGCTAGGGGAACGCCTTCAGCGTGACTCGTGTCTGAAGCTTACATTCAAAACTACAACAGCGTTGCCTATAACGTCACGGCGTGTCACTACTGGCGAGACCACAGTATAAAAGAATGCTGGTACAATACAACATCCTCTTCTTCGTCTTCAAGGGACTGTTTAGTTTAAAGTGAGTGCATCCTGGTAAGAGCTATTTTCTCTCCTTTACTATGGTGAGCACTAGCAAAACATATAAATGTGTGGATCCGTGTCCTCGTTTTTTCTGACACCACATGACACACAATGTTTGTTTGGGTGAAGAGCACGCATGCAATGTCCTTGAGGGGGCAGTTTGCATTCATTGTAAATGTCTTCCTATGAGGATGCTTTGCTCTTGTTTGTCCCTCTTTTTTAAAGGAAGGAGGGGCAGCCATCTGCGGCCAGTGCTCTGCTGGGTTCCACCCTGAGAATTGGGTTCGCTGCTCTCTGGGATCCACCGTGCAACAATGTCAGGGGTCAGGCCCATCTCTGCCCTCCCCCCTGTGCAGCAGCGTTCCCCTCACTATGAGGGTAATTTATGAGCATACTGCTCCCCTCTGAGCATTCTAGGGCTTCCCTCTCATCCTGGGAGTTGAAGCCCTGCACCCCTCTGAGCTCTGTGTGTCAACATCTTCAGGTGGTTAAGCCTCTCTCTGCCTCCCTGTTAATTTGCTTGCTCTGCTGGATGAGCCTAGCTGTGCTCTCCTCATCTTGGGGGGATCACCTACAAGCATGCCACCCTCTTTTGAGTACCGGAGTTTCCCTCTTATCCTTCAAAACTTCCCACTCTGTGGCCTCCGCAGCCAGGGGGTCTGGCCTTCTTCTAGGCTGTTTTATGGTGAACTTCTCTATGCTCCCTCACTCCAGAGGGTCATTCGAGCACCCAGTTTTCCCCTCTTCATGGGGGTTGAATTCTCTGCTCCAGAGAGCTCTGTGGTTCCACGACAACAGGCTGCGAGGCCCCTTCTACCTCTATGTTGTGTTGCCTTACAATCAAGCTTGCAGTACTCCTCTACCTGGGAGGTTATCCATGCATATGCTACAGGTCAAGTGTTTGTGTTCCCCTCTCATCTGAGAGCCGGACGCTGCACTTCAAGAGCGTAATGCTTTAGAGCCAGTCCTGTGACTGTCATGAGTAGGCTTGTTCTCCTCATTTAAGATTTTCTGAGGAATGCCTCTTTTACGTATACTCGTAGCTTGTTTACACTGCAGCTTGCTAAATCATTGTTATTAATCAATGTATTAAGACCATTTATGTTATTTAAATTACTGACCCTGTTCCTGGAGATCTACCTTCCTGCAGAGTTCAGCTCCAACCGTGATCAAACACAACTGAACCAACTAATTAGTATCTGAAGGAGCACTTGATAATTACAGAGAAGTGTGTTTGATCAGGGTTGGAACTAAATTCTGCAGGAAGGTAGATCTTCAGGAACAGGGTTGGGCACTCCTGCTTTAGACAATAATGTGTAATAATAATTAACCACACTGCATGATGCAATGACAAATTCAAGCGCACAGCTTTACCTAATAAATTATTACTTTGTTTAGTTATATCATTTATAATTTGAATAAATGAACTATGCCAATAAACTTAATAAATAAAAAATGGCTGTATTCATTACATAGATTGGATTTATTATTTTTTTCAGGAAACGTGCCGACTACAATGAATAGCAACACAGTGGCGAACAATAAACAATAGAAATGGCAAAACAAAAGTTAAACTCAGGATAGACAAAGACTCTGAATGTAGAGTATCTCTTTCCTTGCAGGCAGGAGGCTCAGAACATGGTTGTATCTGTTGCTGCCTCAAAAGCTGGAGACTCAGACTTGATATCTGTTGTTGTCTCACATTTGCGGGTCGCAGACTCAGAACTGGTGTAGATGTTATCGTCCCTCCCCTCGCGGGACTCAGATTCAGAACTAAGGTTGATCTACTGTCGACTCACCGGATGGGAGACTCAGAACTTTGTTACTCTGTTTGTGCCTTTTGGACATGCCGGAGACTCAGAACGGTGTGTTTCTGTTACAGTCCCTTCCCTTGCGGGTAGTAGACTCAGAATGTGGTGTTTCTGTTGCTGCCTTCCTGGTAACAGGCCGGAGACTCAGAACAGGTTGATCTGTTAGTGTCTTACCCTCACAGGACTCAGACTGTTTAACATGCTTTTATACGAGACTCTTATATTAGCCTTATACTTTCTGCATTGTACTTTTATGTAATTGAACTAAATAATAATAATAATAATAATAATAATGAACGTTCAAGTCATGCCTAATCCTTCTTCTGGAGCGCCATCTTCCTGTTGACTTTAGCTTTATTAATAATTCAACACATCTAAGCCTGCTGTAAGGCTCATCAGAACAGGCAGGGTGGGTTCTAGACATTTGGAGACCATAGGCAAAATTCATGTTGGAGGCCCTCTGCCCCCTAAGCACTTGAAACAAATATGATTCCTAACCTTTTTATTTCTACATTACATTTTCAAATTTGTATATTTTTTACTTATATAGTACTGGGCCCGTATTTATCAAGCTTCTCAAAGTGCCATTTTAGTCTTAAGTGCTGAGAATTTGTGAAATTTCTTAAAGCTAAGAATCAGTCTTACTCCCCCAGTTATTTAAGACAGCTCGAGAGGTTTCTCTGGAGTTGCCAGTAGGGGCTTGTGACGGCGTTGAGGAGACAGATGTTGTCACAGAAGTAGACGGAACACCAGGTAAGTAAATCGTTAAACAGTTTATTGAATAAACACAGAGGTGAGATGAAGACAGATTGAGACTTGACAGGTGAGTAAACTCTTGAAGACTTGAATGGAATCATTTGGATACAGCGCTGATGAATGATCTTTTCCTTTTTGCAGATGATCCAGGTTGACGAGGATGGCTGGACACACACACCACTGACAGGACTGGGAGACAAGGACGACAGGACTAGAACACACATCTGCGGCACGTCTTATAGCTCAGACACAGCCCTTAATTAAGGCTGTGATGACGCTTTGTTTCCTTGCCATAATGTATTCTTTTGAAAATTTGTGTGTTGAATGTAAACTAATTTGAGGAATTTAACCATTCAATGTGAATTTATCTGACAATATTCTTAAATTAGGAAATCTATTCAGTGATTGGTCTGTGGGTATTTCGTCATCCAAAATCCCATTTGTGGCACAGCAAAGTGTTGTGAATCATCTTTAAGACTGACACTTAAGATTTAGTCCTAAACTTTGCTTAAATTATGACTGAGATGCTTAATAACTTTTAAGCACAGCTTTGAGCCAATAATTTTTTTACACTTAAGTCAATTCTTAGAAGTGTTCTTGAGAGTAATTCTTAGAGGCTTGACAAATACGGGCCCAGGTGTCAGACTCATAGACATATATAAATACCTAAACACCTCAGTGGTCGCTTTGGTCCATTGCTGCGATCCATCAACACGTCCACCATGTTTGTCTGGGCAAGACTGCCTTAAAAAAAATGGTAATGCTGCATATTTTTCTGGATAAAAACATGATAACGTTTACGAATTCATTGGATTGGGAACTACATGGAGTCAAAAATAATGCTGTCTCCAGTTATTTAGTTAGGCTTGGAAAATTATAAATTTTCGTAAGAAACTGTCAAAGCTCACATGTCACACTTGTTTTTTCAGTTAACAGTTCTTAACTGTAACATATACATGTAATTTTAATGTACAACATTGTTTTCTCTGTCTTCAACCCCAACATTTTAGCATTTCTTGTGATTCAGGACAGAACACAACTTATCCCCTTTGATATACTGGAAATAATAATAATAATAATAAAAATAATTAGTTTCACAGCACTCTATGCAGATATAAACTCATAACAACAATAACAAATGTAACTGATCATCCTTATAGGAAAAACAATGCATTGAGAGCCAGGGATGTAAACTTTTGAACATATTTACATTTTGTATATTTTTCTTATTTTGCCTAAATATCATATATATTTTTTTATTTAGCACTGCCCTTCAGACGCTACAGACGATTTTAATTTTCTTCTATTTCTATATATTTTCAACCATGTTTTAAGTGTATTATTTGACTTTGTACGTTTGTATGGGCGAGCACAGACATGTAATGATACATGTGTGATCGCTTGAGAGGATGCTAAATTATGATGTGCTAAAATATGCTAGATATATGCAAATACCAAGTTACATATTATGGTTTACATTGTAACCAATCGGTAATTTGTCAACTTTGATGTACTTGTAAAGCAACTTCTAAGTAAGTTTGGCAGCCTTTCCTGAGAATGAAACTTTCATTTTAACTGACTGAATAACAAAGCAAATGAGAGTTTAGACGACTGATTTTCATTCTTCTCGTTTTTACATCTCTTCCTCTTCCTCTTTCAAGAGCTGCTGTTCAACACAACAATTCAGAGGAAGAAAAAGACAGATGTACAACACTGAGGTGAGAGCTTCATCTTTCTCCAGTTGTTTTTTTAGGTATGTGTGTTGTTTTATGATGTGTCATTGGTCACTTTGTGCTTCTGAGACTAATGCTGTGCTGAAGTCATTTCGATGATTTAATTCAAATCTCTTTATATCGTGATCAAACAGATGAACAAGTGTGTCTTTTTCGGTAAATCACAGAAAGCTGCATATTCTGATATTGTTTTTACTGTGTTTATTAGTGATTAACAAACATGCTGTGATTCTCAAACAGTCTTTCTTATCATGTGCTCTTTACTCTTTTAGAGAGAAACTATCACTCAACAGCTTTGTGGCATCTGCAGACAATTTTTGATCTAATATTATGTCTTTATGATGAACTCAGACTTAATAAAAATCATGAGTAGCATTTCTGCTTACTTGATTGTACTGTAATTGTTCAACATAAGGGAGTTAAAGAAATACAAATAACTCAGAAACACTTTTTAATGTTGATCTGTGAGATTGGAAAAATATGATAGCTTTGTATCATAATAATGATTTAAAATGCTAAAAACTGAATGTGCTGAAAGACAGACATAAAGACATAAAGGGGCACATCAGAAACATAAAGCAGCTGTAAACAGAGTTTCAGCACAGAGTCAAACTGGTCTCAGTTGTTTTCCTGAAAAGGTCCTGGTTTAACTGTTTCTGAAGACAAACTTATTTCTGCAGTGGTTTCAGAGTCACCAGTTAAGTATTACAGCAGATCATTTCTCTTCCCCTACAAATACATAGAAATGTCAAAAGCAGTAATAAAATATTCATGGATCATTTGACTGCTAGAAATGATCTCAAACACAGGAACACAAAGCAGAGCTTATGGTTATTCTGAGTCCAGTGTTGTCAGCATACTGAAAGAAGGCTTCCTAGGTTGTTGACTCGCTGGAGTAGTCGTCCAGAGTGACATCTTGGGCGTTAACTTATGTGTGTGGAGTTGTGGGCTGGTTGAAGTTTTGAGGTGGGGTACTGGCCCACCCAGTCAGAAGCTTGGCCCATCCTGGCCATTTTAATTTTGATTTTAATCAATCCATTAATCCATTGATTTTATTTTTTCCTTTTTTTTTCTTACTACTCACACCCGGAAACATTTTAATATTGTATATAGTTTTCATGCTATCAGTTTTCAGGGTATTGAAATCACTTTCGCTGTTTACTTTCACTTTTGATTTTGTGATTAACGCGCACTCTGTGTAAAGGATGTCTGTCATTGAGCACAAAATTAAGCAGCAAATCCTCCAGCATGCTGTCAGTCATCTCTCCTTACCCTCAACTCGTGATTAGTCAAATCTGACTGGTGTTGGATGCAGGGTTGCCAAGTCCGCATTTTTCCATGGAATCTACTTGTTAACTGTTTTCATGGGTTGATTTTCCCCCATGGTTTAAAGATTTAAAATATTGAAGAAAATTAATTTCAATGAAATACTTGTATTGAAGTATTTTGGATTCTACCTATAATAAAACTGTGCCAGATGTTAGATTTTGTGAAGGTTTTTTGAGCTTTGTTAATGTGCATAACAGTGTGCATAACAGTGACATTAAAATGTGTATTTTTTTAATATGGAAATGACCAATATGGGCTTTTACATTTGGGATATGGTCAGTGTGCTTGTTTGGGCTGTTCTTGACTGACCATTGGGCTAGTTATGTCCCACAGACCTGTGTATACATTAGATGCTCTCAGTTTAGAATTGTAGCGTATGTTTTCCAGCTGAACTAAATTATTTTTATTTCTATAAAAATGCTAAAAAATGCTAAAATGTCAGTGAAGGCGGTGCAGCGGTGGTCAAGTAATGTAATCAGTGTATGACCATAAACTGTGTAACACCAACTACCCCAGATGGAAAAAAAAGTGCAGTTTCATAATGTAAAGTGCTCTATTTTCACACACTAATTTTGTACTTAATATACTAAAAACTTTTCATTAGTGAGATAATCTTAAGAACATCTATAGTGTACTCAGCTGTGATATTATGAGACACTATGAATAGGCCCTATAAACTAAAATGTGCTTTTTAACACACATCTCTGTATTAAAATAATGTATGTAGTTACCACTACACCCCATGTTCTGTGAGGAACAAAAGGTCAAAAGGTCTCTGACTTAGGATATCATCAAAAAAATAGACAACAGATTTTCTTTTTATTGTCTTCTGGCCTGGAAACAGAGTGAAGGGAGTCATGTGTCCGATGTAGCTAAGCGGATTGGTCACGTGCCGCTACTAAAGCCAAGGAGAGCAGAGCCTATTATCAGCAGTTATCAAAAGAGAATGCGTTATTGGTTTCAGCATTGTCACATGCTAATATGCAGGTGAAAAAGTACTATTGTTTGTGTGCGCAGTATAACAAGGCATGATAAGGTTGCGTGATTGTTTTGCACTCAATATTAAACATTCCTGAAACTTCCGCCATCACAACAATATGAATAATATAAAAAAAAATTT
Source organism: Labeo calbasu (assembly GCA_019740295.1). Lineage (NCBI taxonomy): Eukaryota > Metazoa > Chordata > Actinopteri > Cypriniformes > Cyprinidae > Labeo > Labeo calbasu. Next base: position 13,099 of record JAHKKF010522170.1, read on the forward strand.
AACTAATCAATTACACTTGCAGAAAGCACATACTTTGTGGTCATATGCCACAAAGGCTAAAATGCAAAATAATAAGACAGATTAGGAGTAGAAAAGCATAAACATATAATTTGTAAAGTTGCACTCACAATTGTGAAAATGAGAAAATAACATATTTGTTAAATACAGTTTTATTTATCATATTTAATGTTTTATTTTGAAAGTGTCTTTGTAAAGCCTTAGTGTACCTTTAAAATAACACTTTATATGAACTATATTCAGATTGAAATATTATAGCTGGACCTTAAAGTTAACAAAAGTAGTATAGGATTAATCCTGATGCCTAAAAATGCATTTCTATAACAAAAATTAAAATTTAAAACTTTATAAACAGTTATCCCTAGCTTCTGCTAACTGTCGTATGCGTGTTTGAAATAGAACACCGTTACACAGAAGTGCAGATGAGAGAGCAAAACAAAACACCAGCCACAAATCGAGTACAAAACGAGGATTTGTAAAGAAAATTGTCAGAGGATTTTGATATAAGCCAAGAAAGGACTGGTTTTCCTTTGCTAAACTAAGAAGAAACTTTAAAAATACAGTCTTCCAGATGCATATGTGACCCTCTCTGTGAAATCCTGGATAAAGTCTCAAAATCTTATTTTGAGATAACAAGCATCAGTTTGATTTCATCCACTGACATTGCCTTACTCAGTCAATATTAAACATATCAAGGTTACATTTTCCCATAATGTTCTTCACTTTATGAAGGATGATTTTAGGTAGAAAACAGTAAATCACAAAAAAAAATAAAATAAAAAAAAGACTTCAGCTGGCATTTCACAGCCAGGGTCACTTATTGTATTCATGTTTTTCCTGAAGGATTACAAATTTAAGAAACTGTTTAAAATATGCTGATCCTATGTTCTGACATAGCATCACAAGAAAACCTAAGGTGCAGTACATTGTATTTAGCATTTAAGGTAAATATGATGACATCAGACAAATGATTCTCTCAAGCAAAGTTTGTAGCAAGAGGTTCCTGCCAGTTCCTGTTCTCTTATTGTAAGTCAAATGAGCCAGATTACTGAGATGTTCACCTTTTGTTTGTAATGGCTCTTGGTACCTCTGCCCACTCTTTGAGTACTTATGATGATTGGATTAGGACTGGTGTAAATGGTGCAGGCTGCTATACCTGAATACTTCATTTGCATGCTTTGTTTGGGGTGGTCACCCAGGTGCTTTGTCTCCAGATCTAAGCACTGCCCCCTAAATGTATATAAACTACAATGTATCACTGCCTTAAGAAGACGACTTTTTGAAGACTGCAGTGCAGAGCAGCGAGTATCTGAATAAAGAGAAACTTCTGCTTCAAGATATCCAAAAACGTCTCCTGGTCTCTA